>JARFXV010002278.1:0-105000 GCA_031761425.1 Cosmopolites sordidus
CGTTAAACTACTTTGACACACTTTCCTTTCCGAATTAATATATAGAAAATGAGTTTTCACTTCTATTCACGCCATACAACCAACTCCCCATACCCCAGAGAATTAATCTACAAGGTCGATAACCCTTTAACCATCAAAATTCCAATTTAAAATATTATGTAATAAGAGTCATTGGTAACTAGTATATATAACCTAATTCAAGTTATCTCATAAATTGTTTAAAACAAAATGTATTACATTATTTTTCAACTTTTACCTGTACAAATAAATAACAAAAACTATGTAGGTAAAAATTGCGTTAGTAGACGAAGGCACTTGCGTTAATACAACTGATACCGTGATGACTTTAAAAATGAAGAAATCATTCTGTCGGTAAAAAATTCGACATAATACGTATTGCCTACGGATTAAGCGATTTAAATATTTTTCCCACAGAGTTACGCGGAATTGTTTATTTGTCTGAGATTCCGGATTGCGCGAACCGCCGTCAAAATATCGAATCATCTGACTCGGGTTTCTAAGGGCTGACGTCGGCGTAATGTTGCAACGCTGGGGGGCGGAGCTTGGAGGGAACAGGGCATCTGCGTCGCACAGTGGCGTAGACAATTACATGCTTTTGTTGAAAATGTTTTTAAACCAAGTTTTAACGATGTTTGAATTAAATGGATTATGTCTTCAGAATATAATAAGATAATAATAATACTATTATTAACGGACACCAGTTATTCTGCCAAAGTATGCTAGCTTGTTTTATAGTAAAATAAAATAATAATTATAATAATATATGTACTGCACTTGTACGTAGTAGATAAGTGCAGGAAATGCGGTACTCTGGGGGAAACAATTGTGCACCTTATCGGTGGTTGCCCGGTCATTGCTCCTAATGCTTATTTAGAACGGTATAATCAGCTGCCAACTCAAATTGCACTAAAATATTCGCTATTGGAAAGCGCACATCCATATGATAAGTACTCGCCTTCTCCTGTACTTGAATCATCCGATACCATTCTTTACTGGGACAGACCAATCACTACTGATCGAACGGTTGATTATAACAGGCCGGATATTGTTCTAATCAACAAAAAGGACAAGAGGGCTTTTATAATTGACATCGCAGTGCCACTATCTCACAACATTAGAAAAACTGAGATAGAAAAATCCACAAAGTATGAAAATCTGGCATGCGACCTGAAGAACCAGTGGAAACTGAGTAAGGTAGATGTAGTGCCCTTCGTTATATCCGCCGAAGGCCTGATAAGTAAGATATTTTCAAAGAACCTCGAGAGCCTGGGTATCTCGAAATCGATTGCAATAGTGGGAGAACGTGCCCTGCTCTTGCAGATGTGTCACATTGTTCGTAAAATACTATGTTAGGGTGAGCTGAGATTCTACATTAAGGATGAGCAGGTAATATTAAGGTCTTTTTTCCGGAGACTGAAGGCTTTAAGTGTGCAATTCAGGATCAGGTCGTGCACACTAAGTACTATCAAAAATATATCATTAAGGATGCACGAGTATCAAATGACAATTGTATGAAATGCCACGAAAAGCCTGAGACTATCCAACATATTGTAGAAATATGTGGTACTCTCCCAGACGAACTATCTTCATTGTCATAAGCAGTAATAACCTTATAACAGAGCGAGTTCCTTATTATAAATACACCCCGGAGGCGGTACTAGATTCAGACGATTTCAGGTTATATTACGACCGAACAATAATAACCGACAAAGCCGTGCACTGTAATAGGCCAGATATTATATTTTTGGACAAAAAGAAGAAAACAGCATTCCTAATCGACATAGCTGTTCGAAACATACACAACATTCAAAAGACAGTTGAAGAAAAAGTATAAAAATATACAGACCTCAACTTAGAAATAAAGCCGATATGGAAGTTGAACCAGGTCCATATTGTGCCATTGATAATTTCAATAACTGGTATTACACCAAAGTATCTTAAAAATAACATCAAATTTCTGGGACTAGAAAAAAATATGTTTAAAGTAATGCAGAGGGCGGTAATCCTAAATACAACTCGCATCGCCCGAAAATTTTTGGAAGAATGAAGTTGTTTTGCTACGGCCCGCACTTTATTTAAAATCCAGCTTGGCTGTAAAAAAGGATAATAATAACGATGTCTCCAGATACATTGCGCCTACCAGTAGTAAATAGCTTTCCCATGGTAGTTCGGAGCTCTGCCCTTGGTGACCGAGTTTTTCCCTTGAACCCAAAACTAATGTTCATGGAGAAAGAAACAGATAAAAGTATTATACTTCGAATCGTCGGTATGATTTGTCTGGAGTTGAAAAGGCTGAAGCGAGTGGCGGTTTCCAACTCTATGAAACCACAAGAATGGTGACAAAAATGGCAACATCCCAACTAATAGAATCCATTGAAAGTGTTTCGCCAGTTAGTAATCCTTTACTATCTGCGACCACCCAGGTAAGAAGGAAACGAACATACATGACATGGACACTTGATATAAACATATTCATCATGCGTACTTTTTACAGAATCACAAAATTAGAAACAGATCAGACAGCATATCGGAATGAACTTCTCAGGTTATTTACCTTGCAGTATCCAGACATCCCAGTTACAGCACAATATATATTTGACCAAAGAAGTTTCATAAGCAGAAATAAACTCATTCCTGAAAACGTACTCGCACAATTGAAACAAGAAGTTGCAGCAGAGTACTAGAAGAAGAAGAGTACTACTAGAAGAATTTAGAGTACTAGAAGAAGCAATCCCATCGTTGATGCTTCAGATAATATAATCAACAATATTACATTAGAACAAACATGTATTTCAAATGAGGCGCAACTCGATGAAAAACTAGTTCGTTTATCCCGCGAAACATTTACTCCAATATTAACGAAATACTTAGAAACTGACCCAACAACAAGACCTTATATACCAAAACAAAGTTCCACCATTAAACTGGTAAAGTTCGTTAATATTCTGAATGAAAACATTCTTTCAGAAAACAGTAATATGCTCGATTCATTCGAAGACCTGCACACAATTGTCTACTGTGAAGCTCAAACTGCCGCAGCTGTAAATGGATCCAAAATAATTAAGCAACCTTATAGAAAAATGCCATCACAGCAGAACACTAAACAGGATAGCAGAAAAGATTATATAGGCAGTTATAGCAGACTTGTGGAATTCAGCCAAGGTAATCTCAGCAAGAAGTTGATAGCAAAAGCAAACTGAATATTAGAGAGATTTAGAATTCATGCTAAATATGATAAAACGAACGACCAAGTTAAAGAGGTTATCGATACTCTAAAACAAAAACTTAAGGTGTATAGTTTACGCCTAGATCGATATTGAAAAGCGATAAGGTGTAAGTATCAAAACTGTCTTTTTAGAAAAGACGAACGAAAATTTTATAGAAATATAAGAGATGGTAATGATAAAAATTCTGTGGGCAGTTCTAATACATCATCTAGCGAAGCTATAGACATTTTGGTCTTCGATTTGGTCAAATAACAGTCAATGTAACACAGTTGAATAAATGTCATATCCTGAAATTACTATAACTGTACTAAAGAATATAACAAACAATCTGCATAATTGGAAGGGCACCGGAACTGACAACATTCACAATTAGTGGTACAAAAAATTAACTTATCTCAACCCTTTCATAGTAACATACTTCAATGAGTTTATACGGGAATAAAAAAATCCTCGATTTGTCACTCAAAGTAAAACATATTTAGTTCCCAAAGAAACAGTCTAATAATTCAGCGAAATACCGGCTAACTACCTGCCTTCAAACGATATATAAACTACTAACATCATGTTTCATCGTACTACTCCCAGGATACATACACAAAAATGATATTCTAAATGAAGAGCAAAAGGAATAAGGGAGTGTAAAGAACAACTTATTATGGACTCTATTATACTAAAACATGCTCGAAGAAGAATCGAAATTTATCATGCTGGTATATTGATTAATAGGTCTTCGACTCGATACCAGACTCATGGCTAATTAAGATTCCAACAATATACCAAGTTCACCCAGCTTTAATAACACACTTCAGAAACTGATAAAAAAAGTGGCGCACCACTATTTACTTTTCACAAAATGGAAATACCACCAACACTGAGGAAATCAGGGTGACGAGTAGCATATTTCAAGGGAATTCGCCGAGTCCTTTATGGTTTTGCCTGACACTGAACCCTCTTTCTAATCTACTTAAACGGACGCAAATCGGATACAAACGGCAAAAATCAAAATGTATCGCACCTGCTATATATGGATGATTTAGCACTGTATGCATCACCACTTACGAAATTGCTACAACTCATTTGGGTTGTAAGGGAATTTACAACTGACATTAACATGCACTTTGGATTGGATAAATGTAGAACTATTAACATAAAGAGAAGGTCTAAGTTAGAGATGGCAGGGTTTGCCACTGCCGAACACGAATATATAGAGCCAATGCAGGATGGCGACGTGTATAAATACTTTGGAATACAATAATCCAAGAGAGTTGAGTATACACTCATTAAGGAAACTCTAACTTAAGAATTTACTTCCAAACTTGAAAGCAAATGCAGGTCTGACATAGATAGCAGGGATATAGTAAAATCTATAAACAATTTTGCTAGATAAGCATCAACATATTCGTTTGAAATTATATCTTAATTATACCTTAAATATAGGACACACACACACTATAGGACACAAACACAACCCACTTAGTAGTAAAAAACGGCTTATATTACCACGAACTGAAGGAGGAAGACGAAAATTAAATATATGTAATCTTCACGAAAAACAAATATCCAGCTTGAGAGCATATTTCCATCAAATAATAATCGAATGCCCGCTATATGCCAGCGTGTGTTTGGCTGATGATAATTAAACGTCTCTGGATCTTAAAAAACAGGATCGACAAAATGAGAGCACTCAAACAACTGCAACGATTATTCAAGAGTGGAAAAATATGCCTCTGTACGGTAAACATCCCCATGATCTTGACCATCATTATCATCAGTCGACAACAGTGCGTCGACCGCCTGGTTGACTGAAGGTGTATGTTACCGGAGACCGAGGGCTTTATGTGTGCAATTCAGGATCAAGTCGTGCGCATAAAGAACTACCAAAAATATGTCATTAAGGATGCACGAGTATCAAACGACAAATGCAGGAAATGTCACGAAAAGTTTGAAACAATCCAACATGTGTGTGCATGTAGTAAACTTTCGCAGACGGACTACCTACACAGTCATAACCAAGTGGCCAGTATAGTCGATCAAGAGCTGCAAAGTCGTAATAGACTTACAACAGAGCGACTTCACTATTATAAATACACCCCGGAGGCGGTACTAGAATCAACCGATTTCCGGTTATATTACTACCGAACAATAATAACCGATAAAATCGTGCATTGTAACAGCCCAGACATTATATTATTGGACAAAAAGAAGAAAGAAGCATTCCTAATTGACATAGCTGTACCAAACACCCACAAGATTCAAAAGACGGGGAAGAAAAAGTGCAAAAATATACAGATCTCATTCTAGAAATTAAGCGGATATGGAATAGAAATTAACGGAACTTACATTATATGAAAGAACGTGAAAAATAACATCAAAATTATGGGACTAGAAGAAAACTGTTTAAAATAATGCAAAGGGCAGGGACCACCTTCCCAAACTAACGAAACAAATTAAATACCTACTGAGAAGAAAATATTATCAATGTGAGTAGATTAAAAACTGTACGTACTTTTGATAATTTAATGTTGCTGAGAGTGTTGCTAAACACTATACTTTAAAATTACGTTTACGTTTTGGAGGCACAATTTTTTTTATTTGGTAGACATGTGTTATTTACATACCTCGTATAGTTTTCTTTTAATTCGCATACAGAATCGGAACTATCCATGTACCAACTTTGATAAATAAATATTTTGGTATAAAGCCCTGGAAATAGCCTTGTAATAAAGCACATCATTCTATATTTGATAACTCCGACTTGATCTTAGGCAAAGTGATTTAATACGTGCGAAATAGCTCTCCCCAAAATATACTTCTCCAAATACTACAGCGGCTATCCCAAGTAAAGCGAACAGTTGAAATGCCACCAAGTGTGTTCCGCCAAATATTCACTATAATTTTCCCAACTAGAGAAAAAACTAGAGTCAGTTGGAAGGTTTGGATTGATAATAATTAATAATCGATCCTCTCGCCACCAAGACGGAATTAAAGAAGAGCGAATTAAAATGTTGTTAGACTCACGAACAACGAAAAAAAACGCTGTTAGAAGTAAATAAAACTCGCTTACAATTTATTTAACAATTAAAAACTCCGACAGTTATCGCGCTTTCAATTGGTCGCCGTTTTTTCATGTGTTTAAACCAACCTCCTTCAAACGGTTCAAACTATATTCAAATACAGATCTGGGATAAATTGCTGAAATTCAACTGAATTCAAGAATTAACTTTGGAAATATGATAATTCAAAATATAATTCAATTAAGGTAACTGATCGAAGATTAACTGACCTCTCAACGTAGTTAGAGTTATCGCGTAAACGCTTAAAAATATGCAAGTGCAGTTTATCTCATAGTTTCCCTAGAGAGGACAGTCATTAATACTGGTCTTTTATCCAATCCCCTGTCGGATTCAGGATTATCGCTAACAATTATTAGACGAATCCACCCTCAAGGAAACCAATATCAGAGTTTGAAAAATTGTTCACTAAGGTAGTCTACAAATCATATAAGTTAAGGGATGTCCTGGGTAATCCAAAGGATAAACATCTAAAATAAAAAGAGGTTTCCTTTTATTCTTACATTTTTGGAGATCTGGGAATTTTGTTATAGGAATTTGTTAGTTGTTATTGGAATTTGAAATGGGAATAGGGAAATGCATCGCAACCAAACATTTTATATTTCTTAGTATCATACATACACTTTGCTATGTAGAAATACGAGTGTAACTGTCAGACATCAAATTTTCAAATAGGTACCTAGATTATAAAATTTTGCTAAACTCACCAATGGACCATGACCATTAAATCTGTTAGTTGATGTCCATCCTCCTAAATTTCTGATCGGCAAAGCGGTTGATGACTTGATCATTAAAATTTGAAATTGCCTTCACACGTTTTTTTTTAATAGATAGCATTGCTAACGCATACAGCCGTTTTTGGCCAATAGTGTTTCTTTCGCTTTCAACAGTCGTCATGTGGACGGTACACAAAACAGTCAGCAATTCCACAGATTTACTAAATGTTGATGTTAAATTGTTTTGGATAAACATTTGTAACAGCGGCCCAGCCCCACTGTGTTTCATAAAATCATCCCGTGCGTACATTACCGAGAGTTCATTATTTAATTTTAAGTAATTTACGTTCGCAAACAGGTTACACACAGTTTGAATGTCTTCATTATGAAAGACGGCTCGATATTCACCAAATTTGTCAGTCTCAAACAAATTTGCACTAAACTATTTTTGTTTAATTTGCATTAAACTATATTTGCACTAAAACGTTCATGAACCTGTATGGTTAAGGTATCCCAGATTTCCTTGCATATTCTGACATTCGGATTGGGGTTCTCCTTGTCAGTAAATTTCCATTTCTTTCTGCGATTCTCTATGATCGTTGTAGATTCTTCACCAGTTAAGTTACCAATTTCTTGATTAATTTGTATTTCTATATGGTCTCTAATATTTTGAATGGCTGTTGAAAAAGTTACCAAATTCTTCTTAACTTTAAGTGCATCAAGTTGTCTGCTTTATAGTTGATCAAAGATAATGTCGCAGTGAAGCATTATTTTATTGAAGAAAAACAACCAAAATTTAAAATTATCATCCACCCAATAATTTATTAACCCCTGAGCTCGATTAATAGAATTTTTATCCGAGTCGGCGTCCATAATTGCCTTGAAGACATGTTTGCAATTCTTCTTTGTAAATGTAAACAGTATTTACACATTTAGACGTAAAGTTCCATCTGGTAGGGGCCGCATGGGGTAGACGCTTTTTCACGACGCTGTCCAAAACAGTTGTCCTTTTGGATGATCGAGAAAACAAAGCGGGAAATGCAGACATATTTGCAAAAAACACCTTAAATCTTTTTGTAATGCATCAAATCTTTTGAATTATTAGATTTAAGTGGTGAGCATAACAATGAAAATACTGTGCATTCTTGCCAATATTTTTAATTTTGACTTGTACTCCTTCGACTGTACCTCTCATCATGGAAGCACCATCATAACTTTGGGCTATGAGTTTCTTAGGTTCTTTGTCTATTCCTAACTATTAGAATTTTGTTTGCAATTCCATTTGCTGTGTGATTTTTTGGTATTAAAGAGCCCCAGAATCTCTCGTAAATTTCGCCATTTTTAACAGCATATTTGATTATAAAAACCATCTGCATTTGAATAGATGTATCGATTGTTTCATCGTATTGTACGGCAACATATTTTGCTGTATAAATTTTCTTTTTTAATAAATCGCGACAAAATGCAACATTGAATCCAGTAATTCGTTCTGAATTTGTTTGGAGATGCCTGGAAATAATTTATTTTTAGAGTCTTTTAAGAGCTTCTAAAATACTGTCTATTTCGGCCATCAAATTTACTAGCCCTCCGAAAATGCCAGGATTTCTGAAGTGTAGGTTTCGTCACGCCCACGTAACGCAAGCTCAAATGCCCCACAGAATTTTATACCGTCAATTAACTTAGACAATATGTTACGATTGCTATCAACAGTTTTATTGTGCTTTGTAATAAAGTCTTGAAGGGTAGTAGTAAGTTGAGAACGGATGTCTGTCTTCCCCAACATACTAATTTCTAGCTCATTTTTCAAAGGTATTTGTGAAATAGAATGTAATTTTACCTTTACGTCCAAATGTTTCAAATCATTAATACCGTGTTTAATCCAGCCAAGATCAAGATCGCCCGCACTCACTGGTTTCCCGACTTGTGCCAAAATGCACGAAAAACCACGCATACTTCTCATACACGGTTTTATTGAATGTGCATTTGTATGTTCGTTCTTGAGTAATATTAACTTGCTCGACTTGCAGAGTGGGTAATAGCAGTCCAAAATTTTTTATGACAATTCGGCCCTCAAAATGTTAATGTGACATTATTTCTATTTATATATTACACTGAATTCATCTTCACTACTGTAATCGTTCAAAACATTCGCTTTGCAACCACTCAAAAAGTCGAAAAGCGCGATGGTTACTAGCGAAGCATGCATTGCTGTCTTTGTTTTCCGCACGCGATACTAAAGGAAGCAGTAGCGGCACAAACTTATCTGTGCCCAAAGCACGTGTTCTTTAATAGGTGCGCTTCGACAACCCACGACCTATTTCGTTACCGCGAATGACATTATGGATGTGAATATACTCGTAAGAAAAGTGATCATAGACAGAACACAGAATAAATTAATATAAAATCTGAAATTATTTTTCCATTTCATTTTTTAATTTTTTAGATAGGGCACGTGTCCACGTGCCCTTATGGACCAACCGCTATTGGTTGGTCGATAGGTTTAAAAGAAAACAATTAACCGGGATAATGGATTTATTCCATTCAGTTAACTTTTAGAATTATTAATGTAACGCTTGGTTAAATTAAAAGTTCATGATTTGTACACGTTTTATTAGGTACGGTTGCTATTTATGTGTGTTGCTATTTATGTATCCGAAATAATAAATAAAATTAAATAATTATCATTAAAAATGGTTTTATTGTTTTTCAACATATTCTTCGCGATAATCGATACACTTTTGCATACGTTTATAGCACTTTTTCTATTGCGATTGAGGTATCTCCAAAACATGCACTTTAAACGTATCAACCGTTTATTCTGGCGCCGAAAATCGTTGACCACGTAGTTTATTCTTCACGGATGGTAACAAAAAGGAATCATGGGGTGTGAAATCAGGACTGTACGGTGTATGACCCATCAATTCGATGTTTTAACTGGTCCAATATTGAGTTGTTCGAGCCGATGTATAAGAGCTCGCGTTGTCATGGTGAAGAATTTTTTTCTTATTTCTTTAAAGACTTCTGGCAAACAAATGGTTTTGTATCATTTAGAATTAAGCGTTGTACGATTCTCTACTGGCACTGTAGCCATATGACTATTTATTCCAAAAAAAAAGGCGACCATTTACTTTCATGTTTCATGTTTTCAAGATTCGTCACCTGTGTAGATGTTGTACACGGCTTTTGACACACCACGATTGTATTTTTTGAGCATTTCTTTGCACCAATCGACACGAGCCTTTTTTTGAGCGATTGTCAAATTATGGGAAATCCAATGCGCACAAATCTTAATCACGGCAATTGTTCATGTAAATGTCTATGCTTGTCTACTAATGCCCAGAGATGCCTCAATCTCACGGAATGTCACATGACGATCTTGCTTCAACAGTTCGAGCACAGTATCAATGTTGTCTGGCAAAACAACCGATTTTTGACGATATTCATTAAATTCGTTCGTGAGCGAACGACTGCCATGATTGAATTCAATAATCCAGTGATATACAGTGGTTTTAGATGGTACTTCATCACCAAACGTAGTCGAAGTGAGGTGATCGATGCACTGTTGTGGAGATAATCCACGTCGAAAGTCGTAGTAGATCATCGTATGAAAATTCTCACGTGTTAATTCTATTTTTTGACTGAGATGAAATGTTCAAGTCACTAAACAACACAAATATCAACCGTATAACAAAACGTTCTGAGTACGTATACAGTCAATAATGGGGCATTTCACGTGAAGCGGATAACGAAAAAAAGTGAGGATCTGAAATTTGTTCATAAAATCTTGAAATTTGTTCATGAAATGAGGCATATTTGTACTTCTAGGGGATATGAATGTGTCCACATATTTTTTTTATTTGAGGTTTAGTTATTAAGATATCGCCTGATAGACGGAATAGTTTCTTTGGAATTTTATTTTCATATTGACGTAAATTATAATAAAATAATATATGTATTGTTTTGCATATAAAATTCTCTGTTGTTTTTGATTTCCAAATCAGATTCCAAACTTGATTTTCTTTTCTAGTGTTAGTAAATATTTAGGAAGTAAATATTTCAAATATATTTTTTAATAACTTCGACCGTTTTATTTTATTTTTTTACTGCAAAATAAAGCTTGACATTAATAAATTTTACCATACAAATTAGACATTCTGAATTCTGAACTATATGAAACAATATTGTATATATATATATATATATATATATATATATATATATATATATATAACGTATATATATATATATATATATATATATATATATATATATATATATATATATATATATATATATATATATATATATATATATATATATATATAATGAAACAATATTGTATCAAAAGAAAAATATTTTATTTTTTTTTTATTATTCACGTATGGGCCCTGGTGGACCACGCGAAGTACAATTAGAGGCGTTTGTTGTTGTTAGCCTTCCTTTGTGCCCATACTGATTTCATTCTTTCGCTATGAGCTTGTTTCCTTTCGTCAGACCAAGTTGTTCCAGGCTTCCTACATTTTTCTCTCTGGCCAACCTTCCAAACGTTAACCTTGTGTCTGAAACAGCCTCTATCCTGAATTTCACTTTGTGTAATATTTGCTGATCTTAGGTCCTCTTTAATTGCAGCAATCCATTTAATTATTTCTACTTTAGCTTTACTCCTATTTTCATAAAATTCGACTATTTGTCTAGTTAACCTACTCGGATTCATCCGTTTTATGTGTCCGTAAAACTTAAGTCTTCTTTTTCTCATATCGCTATGTATATCTGTGTATTGTTCGATTTCTTGGTTTTCTCGAAGTCGGTATGTTGTGCTATTTATTTGTTTGGGCCCTAGGATTTTTCTTATGATTTTTCTTTCCTTCTTTGCAATGTCCTCGATGTCCCTCTTTCTGTTCAAAATGAGCGTTTCCGCAGCATATAGACATTCTGGCTTAATAACTGTGTTGTAATGTCTCAGTTTTGTGTTTTTAGATAGGCATTTTTTGTTGTAAATGTTTTGTGTAAGTCTCAATGCCATTTCCATTTTTTGACATCTACCCTTATTGGCCGCTTTTTCCAACCCACTTTCCATGATTATTTCACCCAAATATTTGAATTGAGAGACTCGTCTGATGTTACCATATTTTGTTTTTAGAAATGGCGTTCTTAGTCTGTTGCAGGTCATGTATTGTGTCTATTCAAAGGAAATTTGGAGTCCTACATTTTCTGCTGTTTCTCTTAGGATTTCAATCTGTTTTTGTGTCGTTAATACATCTTGAGCTAAAATTGCTAGATCATCAGCAAATGCCAGACAATCAATTTTGATGTTGGTTCTCCCCAGTTTAATGGGCTGGTCAATATTCAGGGCCGACTTTTTTTCACGCCACTCCTGTATTACTTTTTCTAGAACACAGTTAAATAAGAGTGGCGAGAGTCCATCCCCTTGTCTCACTCCAGTTTTAATTTCGAAGGGCTCTGAGATGTCACCCATGAATTTAACTTTTGACCTTGTGTTAGTTAATGTTGCTTTAATAATTGCCAGCGTTTTCAGATCTAATCCTTGTTCTTTCAATATTTTCATATTTTATATGTAATAGTTCATATTTTATTTTATAATGTTTACAATTTTACTATTGCAATCAACACTGGTTTGTTTTATAACTATCTACTAATTGGTTTGCTTTTCTCGTTTGTCGCTTGGAAGTTTATAATTCTTCGGCAAGTTTATTTTCACTTCAAGATTTAGGTGCTACAGTCAGTATTATTGTCTTCATAGAAGTACATCTAGACGGATCATTAAATTTGTCCTTCAACTGCTTCAAAATTTCTTGGTCATAGTCAGTTTGGGTCGTACTATGTTTATACTTATCTTCGAGAACCTATGAACGTCAACTGATGACTGACTATTCTGCAGGAGATTTTCTACCACTACCGGAGATGTTTCAACTATCGGATGTGTTTCAATAGATATTCGTTTCCTGCAGGATGCAGACACATATACATTTGGGCAACAATTCCATTTTTCAGCTAAACTTTTGGGAGTTTTTCTTATATTAATTTTTCTTTAAACTTTCGGTGAGCTGGTAAATTAAATGGATTGATCACCGATCACCGTAGGGAGCCATAATAAATCAATGGAAATGATAAAACTGATTAACGAATGTAACTCACTAAGAAGTTAGAACAACAACTAAAAAAATAACGGAAAACAAGCGTGGCTTGGCGTCATACCTCTTTCTATTATATAACTTTGATTAATTTTGATGAAGTGATTCTTTACACAATTAAGAGATGGCGATATTATTTGGATTTCGTCGTCACAATATGAGAAAAAATCACGTAAAATAATGTTTTATTTTGATATTGCTTTCTACTCATATGTTTGTTCAAAATAATACATTTTATTTTAAATTTAGATACTAAATAACCTTATAATGACACAAATAGGTAAGACACTAATACATAATCAATATTATTAAAATATAACCAACGTTTTAGTGTATTGTTACATCACCAACCGGCTTTAACAATCGACAGGTATCACGCTAAGAGCGACATGTACGTACTCTAGATTTATCTCCTAAATTAATTTAGATCCCATTTTACAATTTTTATGGTAAAATTTATAAATGTTAAGCTTTATTTTGCAGTGAAAAAAAATATTAAAATAGTTAAATAAAAATTATTTGAAATATTTACTTCCGGTTTAACACTACAAAAAAATTCAAATTTCGAATCTGATTTGAAAATCAAAAAGAACGGTAAATTTTCTACACAAAATACTGCATTTATTATTTTGTTATAATTTTCTTCAATATGAAAATAAAATTCGAAAGAAACCCTTCCGTTAATCAGGTGTATTCTATAGAATCCCATATCTCAACAACTAAACCTCAATAAAAAAAATATTATGTGTACACGTTCATATCCCCTAGAAGTACAAATATGCCCAATATAAACAAATTTCAGACCATCACTTTTCTTTCGTGATCCGCTTCACTTGAAATGCCTCCAATGTCAAACTTTACCATGTATATGTCAGATGGCGCCTAGCAACACCATTGATGCCAATTCCGGATACATAAATAGCAAGCCTCATATAAGTAGACCATAGTATTGTTTAAGAATTAGAATTAGAAAGAGATGTTAAAAAAAAAGTGATTTGGTACTTCGTGATATTTTTTTTTAAGTTCAGTATTCATTACATGCTTAATATCTTCTATACTCATCTAGCAGTAGCATAATCCATTTTCTTTCACCAATCTAACCCGGTGAAGGAATCGCTTCATCTTTCTATGTTTAGTTATTAGTTACTGTCCTTTTCGACTGTTTAAAATAGAAAATATGTAGTCCGCCCAGTAGTTTTGACAGGTGTTTTCGGAGTTCCTTTTGCCTTCTTCTCTCAGCTTTCTTTTGCAGGTACAGGCGCGATTTTCAACATCTACATTATCTTAATTTTCTTTAATTCATTTGCTACTCTGTTCATTTCTCTCTCCATATAACTCTTGACCCACTGGATTCTCGTATCTCTGTTTTGTTGGATTAAATCAATGAGATGTAATTTCTGATTGATTTTTCGCAATGCTCGTATCTACTTTTTCGATGCGCATTCTTGTCATATTGCTTCCTGTTTTCAAGACAGCAGGATCATTCATCCAAGCATTCTATTTCCAATTTGATTGACATAAACTCACTTACTGTTCTCACGTCAAATCCGTCATTTAATATATTCTGCTCCAATTTCTCTTTACCATTCCAACAAATCAATCCCATTCTTTCATTTACGCTATTATCCACCCCTAAGAGAACAAGGAGAGAAAATTTCGAAAATGATTATGAATGCTGGTATTAAAGATGCAATATAACGTTTGACACTAGGTAAACGACAACCGTTATTTATCGTGGCCATAAATGATCCGCCTTTTCATTACTGATCGAGTTAACAAATATTCGTATCTAATCGATAGATGTACGGTTTTGTATGGTCCACGTTAACTAGTTAACGCCTACACACTCCTTGCAGCAAATGACACATCATTATCTAATTTTAGCTCTCGATTGAATTTGGGACTATGCCGTAGAAGTTCGTAAAGGCCGACAGGTAAACTGCTTACCGGTGCCAACTTTTTAGATTCTCACGGTTTATTAGTGGTCATTCACAATATTCACAACAGCAAATCTTAATGCGAAATGGCTGTGTACCCACTTCTCATCTCTAACCACTATGCACCACTATTTTACTACAGTGGTTACAAAAGGTAATCGCAACAAACGATTCATTATTACCTCGTCGGATAATTTGTGCAACAGCCACTTTCTTTCTTTTTTGCATCATGTCGATGACATTTTATTAGGGTCCATCACTCGAAGTGTTACCAATTAAAAATGTTGTAGTTTTGTCAATTATGAACATTTTTAGACAATGTTGAAAATACATTACATTTCGTGAAAAACATCTTACTGTTTAATATGGTCACCTTTGGCGCGGATGATGGCATCTATAAATGCTCTAGTCTTCCTATGAATGCATCTCACCCTGCACAAAGCGAGTCTGTGTTCAAATCGTCGCTGGACCCTTACGCATTGCTGAACATTGAAAATGTTCTCATTTTTTGATCGTTGAAGTCTTGTTGCCTTTTGTGTCGGTATTAAATCTTGCACTTTATGTATTTTGTAAGGCTTCAACTTAACTTCATATTTCAGTATGCGGCGTACGCTTGCGTCGGACACATTCAGCTGTTTAGTCAATTTTGGGTCAATCTGACGTGGATTTTTTCAATTCGTGCTCTTACATTTCGAACCAATTCTGGCGATGTTACGGATTTTTTATGACAACCTCCATGGCGTCTTGCGATGCTACCAGTATCAATGTAACGTTTAATGGTTCGATACACGTAAATGCTGTAGTTTACTAACAATAAAAGCTTCTTTTCTGACTTTTTCTTTTCTGTTCTTTTTGACTTTCCTGCCAAATGTAAAGCAATCACGCTATAACGTTTGAATTCCATTACGAATATTTCTTTTCAGTTACGAACTAGAATGATTTGCTTTCGTACAGTTGTAATTCTATCAATATTATAAACTAAAGTATGCCAAATTTTGAAAGCGCTGTGATCAGCTGTTCGGCAGCTACAGCAGCGTGAAGTTGGTAACACCTCGAGTGACGGACTCTGTATAATGCAAAAGTTAACATATAAAGTCATTAACAATCGAGTGAGAAATGTTGCACAAAAATGAAACAATTTTTTCCGTAAAGAAACGAGCAATTATAGGACTGTCTATATCGGCATTTTCGGGTAATGTCTGCAATGTTAAGCAGTTCACGCCATCCTGTGGAGAACGTACGCAACAGTCAGACTGACTTTCTTGTGTTTGTAATGAATTTTCATTCTATAATAATTATCTCTGAGTCGTTAAAGCCACTCTATATATGTATGAGGGGAATCTGAAAACTTTCCTCCCTCAACATGAAGATCTTGTAACTCGTCAAAAATTGTCTGGTAATATAATTGCGCATGCATTTAAAGATAACCTTGAACATTTCAACCATATTAGATACTCATTTGTTGGTTAACGGTCATTTATGTCAGTCGATGTTAGTGTTTCTGTAAAGATGGAAAGAATCGAATATCGAGCCGTTATTAAATTCTTGCATTTGAAAGGCAATATACCTACGCAAATTAAAGCCGAGCCGAGCCGATATTAGATTTTTTCCATCTTTACAGGAACACTAACATCGACATAATACAATACAAATAAATTTTAAATGCTTCTGTTTACAAACGAAATAGATGTGTTATCTCAATTATTTGGAAATATGTCAAGCATTAAATACTAATCGATTTCGACTGCACAAATTCCTACATACCAATTTCGGAAACGTCTATATGTGATCAATGAAACTAAATTTAGGATCTAATATAAACGTATTTAATGATATATAGGGTGCATCAGTAAATTCCCAACATAACGAAAAATAACCTTATACAAAATTTATTCATGGGAAAATTATAAATTACAAAAAATCTTTTCGCATGCCTCTAAGGATAAAACTATAGAGTATTTAATATATCCACTGTAAGCATAAATCACCGTCACAGTTCTCTCCAAAGCATCTATCAGGTCTGTAAATATGAAACCGGAATTTGCCCATAGAAGGCTCTAGCTGTCAATGTGGTTACCGTCAAACCGCGTCATTGGTGCCATTTCCTTGTTGACATCTGATAAAGATTTTCAACTCACAACAATACAACTATCATACAACATACCATTAGAAGAAAACTACTGCAGAATCGCATCAAATGCTTATCGAAGCTTACGGTGAGCATGATCTTGATAAATCATAGCGCTTTGAATGGTCCAAAAAATGTAAAAGGGGCGATTTTGATGCGAGAAACAAATAAAATGCAAAACCATCGAAAACGTTTTAAGACAGCGAATTGCAAGCATTGTTGAATGGGGATGACGCTTAAATGCAACGTATAGAGTTGTCTCTATACGTTTGAAAGCCATGGGAAAGATACAGAAGATGAGAAAATGGGTTCCACATGAACTGAATGAAAAGCAGCAGGAAAAACGAAAAACCACTTGCGAAATGCTGCTAGCAAAGTACAAAAGAAAGTCATTTCTCCATCGAATTATGAAGTAGATATATTTTGCGGATTCTAAGCGTAAAAGATCATGGGTAACTCGAGGCGAACCATCGACATCGACTGCAAGGCGAAATTGCTATGGACTGAAGACAATGTTCTGTGTTTGGTGGGATCAGAAAGGTGTGATCTAGTATGAGCTGCAAGAACACGGCAAAATCGTTAATACTGCACGCTACCGATAACAAATGATAGATTTGAATCAAACTTTGTACTTTGTAAAAGTACTTTCGCATATGGCTTACTCATCAGACTTGTCTCCGTTCGATTACTACTTATTTGCATAGATGGGACATGCACTTGCTGAGTAGCAAGTAAGAGGTGAAGTCTTGCGAAAATGTATGAAAATGGCTCGATGCCTAGTTTGCCTCAAAAGAGCAACCGTTTTTTGGCGTGGCATCCACAAATTGCCAGGTGGGAAAAATGTGCAGCTAGCGATGGGCAATACTTACGAATAAAATATTTTTTTATCATTTTCATAAAATAAACGTGTATTTTCTATACAAAATTGGGGTTTCATATTTATATACCTGTTAACACCTCTTCATTTAAATTCGTAAATGCTGCTTGAATGACGATCGGCAGAAATGTCCAGTTGAGAGTCTCTACTTGTTAGATATCTAAACCTATCAAGAACGCTCTGTGTACAAAACAACAATCCGCAATTGTATGTCGCAAAAAAATACTACGGTAATAACACAGGCCGGACTTTTGTTTGTGAGTATATTGGATTACTTCTTTTTTATGTTATAAGTAAAAACATAATAGTTCATTACACTCGAACAGTTGCTAAAGACCTTATCAATTTAAATCCATAAGAAAGAAAAAATAATTTAAAGTTCGAATCACTATTTTCTTCGTCCTCTAATCCTATTGGAATAGGATAAAAATATGGTGAGCTGGTGGATCACATTCTGCGAATTCGCTCGCTGTCAAGATATCATTTAGGTTTGTGTTTCTGGACAGTATTGCCGTCCTAACACAACTTTCTTCGTCGAATCTATCATTTTCATGTTCTGATTGTTTTTGAGTTGTGCCTTCAAACGTTTTGAATTATTTTTACTGTATTCTTTGCTGTTTTAGCTATTTTCTGGTTTAGTTTCTATTTTTGTAAGTTCTGTAGTAAAAAAATTGCGATTATAATTGCAAAAAAATGCCAAAACGTTAAGGAGTCGGTGTAAGCAACTTGTCTCGTCACTTATCAGTTATTTTGAACAGGAACGAGATAACAGGGCTCCTCTTTTGCCATTTAACTCATGGTTAATTGGAGTTTTTTAGCGAGTTTCAGCTGCATTCAATATTAGTATGGGTACAGTTAGTGCAATTTCGAAAAAGTTGCAGAATAACGAAATGTTAAAATCCCCGAAGACAAAGCGTCAACATCCAAAACGAGTAATTAATCTAGATCATCTTCATGTGGGCTCAATTCACAATCAAATATATGAAATGTACGAAAAAGTGAGTATTCATGAAAAACTAAAGAACATGCGGCTCTTTGATGGATGTAAAATACTTCTAAAAGAAATTGGTTTCAAATGGAGTAATTATAATCCACTTAGGGGCCTGATGGAACTTCCAGATATTGCCTTTAAACGAATCCAATTTTTGAAGATGTATCAAAATATCAAAGACGAATATCTGATTGATTTTGTTTATTTGGATGAAACATGGATATTTAAAAATAGGACCTTGACTCACTCATGGCAAGATGATAACAAGAGGAGTGTAAAGACTACAAAAGTTGATGGAAAAAGGTGAGTACCATACCTAATTCTTAGGAGCCATTAAAGTCATGTTGTCATG
The DNA here is from genome assembly GCA_031761425.1 of Cosmopolites sordidus. Classification (NCBI taxonomy): domain Eukaryota; kingdom Metazoa; phylum Arthropoda; class Insecta; order Coleoptera; family Curculionidae; genus Cosmopolites; species Cosmopolites sordidus. Next base: position 19,473 of record JARFXV010002278.1, read on the forward strand.
AATAGTTGTTTTAAGACGTGGCAATAATAACATGTTCTTGCAGATGTATTTTTAATCATGCGGGGAACAAGAATAGCTTTATTCCAATGGCCGAATTAGTCTTCTCTTCTAAAACAAAAGGCGATTATCATAGAGAAATGAATAAAGATAGCTTTCTGTTTTGGTTGAAAATCTTGGAGGAGCCATCATTTATTGTCATGGATAATGCACCATATCACAGTACACCGATGGATAAACCTCCAACTAGTGCATGGACAAAACCAAAAATTACAGAATGGCTGAAGAAGCATAACCTTCTTTTTGAGAACACTATGTTCAAAAGTGAACTGCTGTAAAGCGTTATTTGGTAAGAAATAATTAAAGGAACGGGTTTGGGTTTCATAATGTTCTTTTTACGAACAAGCCTAAAAAAGATTATGTGGCAGATCATATGGCTGAGGAGTATGGCCACAAAATGTTACGTCTTCCCCTTTGTCATTGCATATTCAATCCTATAGAATTGAATATGGGGGGTGGCCAAAAATTATTACAATCGTTATATAGGTCGAGATGGAAGAACGATTGATAACTGTTTGGATATGTGGAAAGAAGCTTTATCAACAGTTACACCACAGATCTGCATGAACCGCATCAGATATACAGAAAAAAGAGATTGAAAGAGGGTCGAATCGCGAAAGAGTATTAGATAGACTAGAAGTTAACCCCTTAATAATTTACTTGAAGAGCGATTCAGATGCTGAAAGCGGTTTTAGTGATAGTGATTAAACTTTGTGTGAACTAAATGAAAAGCCGCTATGTTCACAAGCAGAAGTTTCGAAACAGATTTTAATCGATCATACAAAAGCCAAAGTCTGGGTATTTTGTACTGTATCATAGATGTTGATGACGTACAACCATTATTTCCCTGAATGAACTATATATATTAATTTTTCCAATCTGTAGAAAGAGCTGAAAAGCAAGCAAGTAGCTGATGTATAGATTATCTGAACTGCTATTACTGAATCTTTTGTTGCGATTACCTTGTAACCACATTAGTAAAACAAGTCATGCATAGTGGGTGGAGATGGGAAATCGAAATAGGAAGGTTGTTCGGAAAATTCTGTCTGACAGACATGGCGCTAGTTTGGCCAATTGACTATGATATTTGCCAAGTACGATTCGTCAGATAGTGTGCTGCGTTTCAGATGCGTGAGTTTAGTTGTTTGTTTCTGGCGATCGAATAAAGCAAATAAGTTTATTGACATGACATTTTCTGAAAAATTGATAAAATTTAAATTCCAGCTATTAGAGTACCTTGTTTTAATTGGATTTAATCCAGGTGGGTATAGGATATAACCACATAAAATTTCATCATAATTGTACATCTATTGAAAATAATAATGCCCAAAAACCGCTACGACTGACAAAATTGTCACAAATATCCATTACAAATAAAGTAATTACCGACTGGAGGTGCGTAAGACTGCTAACATTCCAAGCATCTAGATAGATCTTGTCTACTACATACTACACGATGTTTGGGCATGAAAAACCTTCTTATCGATGAGATTCCGCTTTTCTTTAGTCAACTAAAGACTTATTCGAATGAATATTTGTCAAAAATATAACACTAGATGAAACATGGATTCACAATTATACATGAGAGATGAAGCAGTAGTCCAAACAGTGGGTGGAAGCAGGTGAGAGTGCGTCAAAGAAAGCAAAAACGGTTCGATCTTCAAAAAAGATCATGGTCACAGTTTTCTCGGATTCTTGATGATGCGGTGCTCATACACTACCTGGCAAAAATCAGACCCGAAAAATTAGTACAAAGTAAACATAACGACAAAGCTATATTTAGTATGAATTATTTTTTCTGCAGAACAAGTCAATAGTGTATGACTAGGACTAAACACATTGACAAGCAGTGACCTTGCCCGAGCTCGGTCAGAAATCCGCTCTCTAGTAATAAACATTGAAAATTATGAAAAGAACCTTTGTAACAATGTCGTATATGGTGGACCTCGTTTCAATATCCAGAATATAAACTTTCAATTATTGCCACGTTTCGGTTATATTTCGAATTCGTCTTTTTTTAAGTTAGGCCATTTTGAGGTTACATTTCTCTATAATATAATAGGTGTTTTGGTTAATTATGTCGATTTTGCTAATAAATGGCGTTAATAATACGTTTGTTGGTATAGACCAGGGGTCTCCAAACTTTCCAGTCTTAGGGCGATACTGATTATTCATCATATACAGTAACTTCCTGCTATAATCTATAATTTCTAAACTATGGCCCAATACGTGACCTAAACGACCATACGCTTGCTAAATTCGGTAGTTACTATTGTGCATTGTTATGACCGTGACACTTGACAAAATCTGGTAGTCAAAGGCGGAAATAGGTAGTGGAGTACCCCGTCTCACTAACAGATGGCGCTAGTGGTACTTTCGAAAGCGCAGTAATAATTAAACATTCGTGAATAACCTCGTTGGTTCGAGAAAGTTCTGGTGTATTCCACTTACTTCGAGATGGCAGTATTTGGGATATCAAAAGGCTAGCGGCGCGACCGCAAGTCAGTTTGCCTAGGGAAGATGAAGGAATCGAATCTGTCTGTTGTGAAATAAAGTAGTGCGTAACCCCGTTTAAAAGACATCTTCGAACCGACCAACGCCCATACGTAACGGTATTTTGATTTGACTTGTTGTTTTTGTGTGAAAAATAGACAATGATTGATCAAAGATCAATGGAACTTTCAATATATCGTGATTGAGTCCGGCAATAAGGCGCTATGTTTGATTTTGCAATGAAACCATAACCGTTCTCAAAGAATATAAGAATATAATATTAAACATCATTATGAAATAAAATATTTTCAAAATGACTCAAAATATACAGGAAGTTTGCGGACCGAAAAATTTGAAGCTTTGAAGCGCGGATTGAAATCGCAGCAATCTTTGTTTGCGGAAGTCAATATCGAACAAGAGGCTGCGACTAGCGTCAGCTTTCGTGTGGCTCTTGATATCGCAAAATGTAAAAACCATTCACTGATGGAGAAATGATCAAGGAATGCGTAAATGCAGTAGCCCAAGAAATCTGCACCGAAAAGGAAAATTTATTTGAAACTGTTAGTTTGTCGACAAACCCCGTGGCTCGCAGAAAATATATAATCTTAACTGTCTGACAAAAATTGACATCTTGAGTGATTTTCTCTGGTCTTGGATGAGTCAACGGATGTGTCAGATACTGCTTAGGTGTTGATTGTTATTTTTTCGAGGAGTAAATAAAAGCTATGAAGTCTATGAAAAACTTCTTGATACTGATAATATTCACGTCACGACTACTAGGGAAGATATTTTTAAGAGAGTTGAAAATGTCATTAATAAGAAGAACCTTCTATGGAAAAACTTGAAATTTATTACAACTCATTCAGGCAAAAACGTGTGGTAAAATAAAGCAGTGGTTGTACTTGTGTCAAAGGCTGTAAAAAATGATGGTGGTTCTAAACCATTAGTCTTACATTGTATCATTCATCAACAGTCCTTGTGCGGAAAATGTTTGGATATGTCTGAAGTTCTAAAACCAGTTGTATTAGTTGTTAATTTCATCAGATCCACTGGGCTGAATCACCGATAGTTCCGCGAGTTTATTGAAAAAATTGGAGAAAATGATTTACCATATCATACTGCCGTACGCTGGCTGAGTTGCGGAAAAATTCTTTAGCGCTTTTTTGAATTTCGAGCAGAGATCGATTTGTTTTTAATGTAAAGCATCGCCCTCTTACCGAATTATAAAATAGCGAATGGCTGTGGACATTAACATTATATGACGATTTCACAAAATCATATGAACGAACTGAATTTGAGATTGCAAGCTGAAAATCAGCTTGACTAATAACAGATCGTTTCGGCAGATAATAGTGTTTCAATACCAATTGCAAAAAAAAATGTTTCACACGTTTTAAAACATGTGAAATATTCAGCCACACTACTGAGACTGAGTTTCCCGTCGATTTTGCAATCGAAGCTTTGAATGCTTTTGATGTCATTGCGAATAAAGTTAAGATTTTTCAAAATCCTTTTGATACTGACATTGAAACCCTAGCCCCAAAACTTTTAAATGGAAATTATTAACAGTGCAAAGATATAATTAAGAACAAATATCAAAACTCATCTTCGTTGGAATTTTATAAGAGTCTTCCATTGGTACAATTTGATAATTTGCATAAATTTGCTGCTGGGCTGTTTTCTGTTTTTGGTACTACTTACTTTTGTGAGAAAACATTCTCCAAAATGAAGTTACAAAGAATGTTTACAGATCTACGTTAACTGATGAGCATCTTATATATCTTTTAATAATTTGTACACGTAAAATTGGTCCACAACTACAAACTACAATTACATAAATCTGATTAGTATTTTTACAAGCGATTTTTTACCCCGCGGTTTCATTCGCGTTAATTTAGCTTTTCCGTTCCTGAAGAATTTTCAGGAAAAAATCATATGTGTGATTCAGAATATATACATTTCAAATTTCGATATACATACTACGATACTCTTTACCAAAACATAACTACCAACGGTGAAACCGCGGGATGTTCAATAGTTTATAATTTAGTGGGATTCATTTCAATTATTTGTTAGTTATTATGCTTAAGTTAAATTTTCTGCGTATTATACTTACTAAGCTTTACCCACCAAGTAAATAAAAACCGTGTTATTATCGTTCTGTGTTTATCCAACTTATTACAGCAACAATAACAGCAATAAGCCATTAGCTGTCGCGGGTCGGATTTGATCCGCGGGCCGTAATTTCGAGACCTTTGGTATAGACTAATGACGTGTATGTCATTGTGCAAAGACATAGTTTTTCATAGCTTTGAATATGTCGAATTATGCACCAGAAAAAGACGTTTCGCGGGGAAGTTAAAAAAACGCTTTTTGAAAGTTATCGACTGTTGGTTCGAAAAGCGGTTATTTTGAAATAAAAGATAAAGAGCGTCCGGGATAGCCGAAGAAGTTTGAAGGTGCAGACTTGTAAGCATTATGGATGAAGACTCAACTCATACATTGAAACTATTGCCTACACTCAATGGGAAAGATCCAGAAGGAACAAAAATGGGTTCCATATGAATTGAAGGAACATACATTGAAAGGCGAAAAACCACTTAAAATAAAATTTTGCTTGCCAGTCAGAAAATAAAACGTTTTTGCATCGAGTTGTCTATTTTCGTTCTCGTCTATCTATTTTGACAACCCAAAGCGCAAAAAAATCATGGGTAAACTCAGGCCAGCCTTTAACATCACAACCAATATACATACATGGAAAGGTTTTGCTGTGTAATTGGTGGGACGGTAAGGGGGCTGTGTGTTACAAACTTCTGATGGCTGGTGAAACGATTACTGGCGATCTATACTGATAACAATTGTTAACTTCGAACCGAGCATTGAAGGAAAAAACGACCAGAATACGTTTAAAAATACGATAAAGTAATTTTTCAACATGACAATGCTCGACCCAATGTTGCAAAATGTGTAAAAAATTATTTGAAAAACGCTAAATGGGATGTCCAACCTCATCCGCCGTATTCACCAGACTTAGCCCCTTCGAACTACCACTTTTTTCGATCGATGCAGCACGGACTTTCAGAACAACATCTGCATTCTTACGAAGAAGTGAAAATTTGGCTTGATGAATGGTTGGCCTAAAAAAACCAAAAGTTGGAAAAAGTAATAGCTAACGATGACCAATACTTTGATTATTGATTATTTATTTTGATTTTTTTTGATTTACTTTGATTATTGATTATATTACTAAGGTAATTTATTTTGTTATAAAAAAATAAACGCTCAAATGTTGCAAAAACCGACATTATTAACCGAAACACCTATTAACAACAACCTACACAAATACAATATAACAAAGTGATCCAGTAGCAGGTGAGCTATGGCACAGCGGGAAATTTAAATAGGCCAGATTTTGGTAACGTAACCATGTACATGATCAATTCTTTTCAAACCACTAAACACACAAATCATTTTTTTTAAAGGCCTCGACGCACGTTTCGCCAACCATAGCGAAGTCAACCATAGCGTAGCATCATCAGAAGATGATTTTGTCTCTACATGCTTTAGATTTTTCTTCCAAGAACAAAAGTCCCTTTTCAGACAAATCATATATTTAAAAAGATAACCTTATTTTACTATTGGAATTAGCCAGTCAACACTATTTAGTCAGATTTAGTATTCGCATTTAAAGCACTCTGATGTCTTTCCAGACAAAAACCCAAAGTTAATAATAATAACACCATTACTTACTGTAAAGAAAAAACAATCATATACGTTCGAATCAAGATTCAGTCCAACTGAATGAATTTATATTTTATTACACTTATCATGTGTTTATTAAATACACATTTGATAATTTCGAATCCTACAGACAACAAATTGATATACTTACGTTGGAGATGGCAGCTGACTACTGACAAACGGTGAATCATTTGCATCAAAAAAGTCATCTTCACCTTCTGAACTCGAATATGACATATCGGGTACGACCAAGACTGTAGTGGTAGCTGAAACAAAAGATTGAATAAATATAAAGGTAATTTTGTTATTTTAAATTTTGAGTAAAATTATTGTGATAAAATGAAGTTAATACCGAGAATTTTCGAAGAAATACTCGGAACTATGTTTAATATACGATTATATTAAAATACGTTCTGTCAAAAAAGTACCGGAAATTGGTCAATAAAACACAAAATGTTTATTATTTATCCAAATTTATTATATCGCCTTCAAAGTAGGCCCCTTTCGAAATAATACGCTTATGATAACGAATAATCTAATTATCAAATTAATTTTTTAAAAGCATTTTCCGAAATCGACTTCAGTTCTCGCCGCGAATTCTCTTTATGTCTTCTATCAACTGAAAACGGGTGACTTGAAGTGAAAATTTGAATTGTGGAAAGAGGAAGAAGTCAGCCGGAGCCAAATCAGGTGAATACGGTGGTTGTTGAGTTTTGGCCAGAAATTCGTTCACAATGATAGCCTTGTGAGATGGTGCGTTATCGTGATGCAAAATACCAGAGTTTTCTTTCCACAAATCTGACCTTTTTCGACGAATTTGTTCTCTCAAATGCCGCATAACGCTCAGATAATATTCATTATTTACCGTCTGACTTTCTAGGAAGAATTCCGAGTACACAACACCGCGATAATCAAATAAAACAGTCAACATCACCTTCATCGACTTTGACGTGGTTTTTTCCGAAGCTTGTTGACTAGTTTGCAAGTCAAACTCGTATACCCATGTCTTATCACCAATTACAATGCGTTTTATGAATGTGGGGTAGGAGTTGACTCATTTTAGCATGTGTCATCGACCTTTACGCGATTGAGTTTTTGAAGAAAATTCAAGTTTTTCAGCACTAATCAATCGAGCGGCAATGGGTTTCATGCCCAAACAATCACTTAAAACGGTACGAATTGATTCGTGAGACACAGAAAGATCAGCGGCTATCTCTCTCAAACTGAAATGGCGATTTTCAGTCACCATTTCCTTCACTTTAGCAATGTTAGTTGAAGACGTTCATAGCCTACCACAGCGAGGCAAATCTTCCACCACATCTGGACCGCTTTTGAATGCACTCTACCACTCATATGCACGTGTTTTTGATAAATTTGATTCACCGTCAGCCTTCTGCAACATTTTCAGCGACTCGACACACGAAATTCCATTTGCCATTCAAAATTTAAGACAAATTCTTTATTCGATGTTTTTATCCATTGTAAAAATCGCAAAACACGCTTAAGACGACAAAATCTAACTAACTCTAATTTGAATAACTGATAGCATCGAGCACAGTAAACAAACTAAATGACAGATGACGTTCAAACTCCGCGTCAGTATAGAGAACAGTTCTGACAACTTAGCGATAAAAATAATTTTAACAATCCCTTTTACTTACTTTTTACTTTTTTGACACAACGTATATGATTAGTTATTTAAAATCAAAAGAATAATGGAGTCCAGAAAAGAGAGTGTTCCAATAGTTACTTCCGGATTCCCCATTTAAATAAACAATTTTAGAAAAATAATAGGCTTATTTATTATTGTAAAAAAGTAGTAGTGAAAAATAAATAAAGTAATAAAGTAGTAAAACATTGATTATTTATTTTGTAAAAAAGAAGGGACATGGGAGTTATGTTTTAAAAATAATATTCTCCAAATGTCCCCCTCGGCTGCTTTTAAAGATAGTCATTCTTTGTGTAAAAATAACAACTTGGCGCAATTGCGGTACACCTACGCATGTTTTGCTTCAGGTCATTAATCGTCCGTCACAGGAAAAAGTCTAGGGGGATTAGATCGCATTATCTTGCAGGCTCCAAAATATCACCAGATTAAAGTTTCCTTCGCCGTACGACACGTGGCGCCATCTTGTTGTAAGAACATACTTTTATGGAGCCATAAAAAGATTCTTAACTTATTGCGGTAGCGTTCGCCATTAACCTTTACCATATTTTTTTCTTTGTTTGGGTTTTTCGCCACGATCTAAAACTCACTTACATTCAATTGTCAATGTAAGTATCACTGACATACACAAAAAATATATTTACTTTCTATCTTTTCATAATTTATAGAAATTAATATACTTTATTTTTAAATTTGTTTTGAAAACGGGAGGAGAATGCTTTCCGAAACGTTAACGTTAAAAGTTTGTATATTTTTTAGAACATTTTTATGTTTTTAAAATTTTGTTCGTTAGGCAAATTTATTACAAAAAAAAATCACTGAGAAATTTGTCTCCGTGTGATTTTTTGTTTTTACCCAGTGATTCTTTATTTATATAAGAACAGATATTTTTGATATTTTTTTAGTTTTAGATGACGAAAAACCCAAATAAAGAAAAAAATATATGAAAAATATATTCACCATCGTCATTTTTTTGAAAAAAATGGCCCTATAAACCCTTCAGCCCACAATGCACACCACACTGTTACTCGAAGAGGATGTAATGGTTCTTCTGCAATCACTCGTAAATTTTCACTTCTCCAAATCCTACAATTTTGCTAGCTAACATAACCTGTGACGTGGAAATGAGCTTCTTCGGAAAACATCATTTTATTGCGAACTTCTGCAATTCAGTATTTCTATATTTCTTCTTCTATATCAAATTTATTCGAAATATCAAATTTCTATATTAAGTCGCTGCAAAACAGCGCTAAATTTAAATCCCGAAATACCTATCGAGACATTCTTTATAATACACAGGTTATAAAGTTTTAATTCAATTCTATCAGCATGGTTTGTAAGTTAGCATTTTTGACTCTGCATAAATTTGCCCCCCAAATGGTTGGGGCTCTAGTTAACCCAAGTTGAGTGAGTCCGAGGTCCGATGTTTCAGAAAGAAGGGTTCCAGGTGAGCTTCGCGGAGGTTAATCAGCCTTTTGATTCAAATTTGGTTGAGTTTGCTGAGTACCGGGCTGTCGATGTGTTTTTCATCGGTTTACCGGATTCGATAAAGACACTTGGATTTCAGCAATGAGGAGAAGAAGGCTAGTCTGACACAAGCCGAGAATTTCGTTGCTTGATACCGGAGTCTTGGGGATGAAGTTATCGGAGTTTTGCCCCGGCGTTACGGCAAAATGACTGAGGGAATGGGTAGTAATGAATTTTTAATTTGCGAGGCCGAAACAATGAACTGAGCCGAAAGAATAAGCCCAGAGAACTAGAGCTTAGAAAATTGTTACTTTGTTTTTAGACGGTAATTTGCTCGTTCTGCATGTTAAAGCATAGTAGTAGTACGGTAGTACAGTAGTTTGACGATACCGTAGCCTTGGCATATTGCTTGATGTATTTGGCTACACCATGAGACTGATCGGTCGAAATGGGGTACGAATAAACCTAGAGGTTGCTTATTAAGTCGTTAAAGCGAAAAAGTCCGACTATGTAGATATTAAACAAGGCACAAACCAGGAGCGAACCTAGTGGGACGCTCGACTTGACGGATTTCCTTATGGAAAGAGATGATTTGATTCTGGTTTGAAAGAACATTTCCTCCAAGTACGAATGGATTAGCATGGTTAGCTCCCGAGAAAAATATAATTCAATGACTTTCCATACAAGACCTTCGATATACCGAAAGCTTACCTACTATTTTCACGAAATCAGCTTTTAGGACCTCAATATTGCAGTGCGATCTTGGCCTTGCCTTCTAAAACGTTCTACAGGGGATAGTCTAGCGGATTGAGCTCTGGCCGGTCATCAACGTCTTCAACTAAAGTTAATATCGCTAAAGTGAAGGCACTGGTGACCGAAAATTGTCGAGTTTGAGAGAGATAGCCGATCTTTCTGTGTCTCACGAATTAATTCGTACCATTTTAAGCCATTTTTGGGCATGAAATGCGTTACCGCTCGACTAGTGCCGAAACACCTGAATTTTCTTTAGACACTCAATCACGTAAAGGTCGCTGAAGACATGCTAGAACGAGTCAATTCCTACCCACATTCATAAAACGCATTGTAACTGGTGATGAGACATGGGTATACGAGTTTGACATGAAAATCAGTGAACAAGCTTCGGAACGACACATTCGAACTGAGCCGAAACCGAAAAAACCACGTCAAAGTCGATCAAAAGTTAATGTGATGTTGACTGTTTTCTTTAATTAGAGCGGTGTTGTGCACTTGGAATTCTTGCCAGGTCAGACGGTAAATAAAGAATAGTATCTGAGCGTTATGCGGCGTTTGAGAGAGAAAATTCGTCGAAAAAGACCAGATTTATGGAAAGAAAACTCTTGGATTTTGCATCGCGACAAAGCACCATCTCATCTTTGGCTATCACTGTGAAGGAGTTCAAAAACTCAAAAAACACCATCGAACCACCACCGTATTCACCTGATATGGCTCCGGCCGACTTGTTTCTCTTTCCAAAAATCAAATTACTACTTCGAGGCACCCGTTTTCAGTCATAAGACATAAAAGAGAATTCGCGGCGAGAACTGAAGTCGATTCCGGAAAATGCGTTTAAAAAATGAGTTGATAATTGGATTATTCGTTGGCATAAGTGTATAATTTCGGAAGGGGCCTACTTTGAAGGCGATACAATAAATTTGGATAAATAATAAACATTTTGTGTTTTATTGACCAATTCCCGGTACTTTTTGACAGAATGTATAATCGATAGTGCATTGTAGTAATTGCATAATGTCAAATGTAATGGGCGTTTCGCGACTGGAAAATCGCATTGAAGCAACAGGTTAATATTAAATTACGTATGAAACCTAAGAAGAAAATCTCTACCAAAATATCAAGTTGGGCGGAAATTTCGTAAGGACTTTTAAAGAAAAATAAAAACGAAATAGGGTATGTAAATCTTTATTTAGTATACTATATCATTGCCATTAAAATGTTCAAGTTTTTGCCAACATCTTTCCTGTTTGCTAATTCTGGCCGTTTTTCTTCAATTGCTGCCTTCACTCAATTTAATTACGAACAGTAGAATTGATGATCAATCTTGATGGTACGGTTGTCTAGAAGAAGCTCAAAGTGTATAGATCCCCCATTAAAGGTAAAGTAAATTTTCTTCGGATGAAAGCCGTCTTTTGCCGTACTTAAAATTGTTGACACTGGCAACCTATGTCATTACAAATCGTTGTACACAATCTACTTTTCATCACCCGTTACCATTTGCTTCAGAAATGCAGCCTTAGAATTTGTTTTCGTCAGTTCCCACGAAGAGATTCGATCTAGCAGATGTCTCTCACTAAATTCATAAAGGACATACCGTGGCCTTTTTCCCCCGACATCTGTATTTAAAGAACGGCCAGACAGATGGCGGTCTTCTAGGTCAAAATCCCCGCCCATGAACCGACCATAGCACTTTTGCCCTGAGATCACAGTCAGACCCTCTCACACAACCCTCTCTGTAAACCGCAAAAAAATTGTTTTTTATTTGAACAACATTATTGCCTTTTATAATAAAAAAAGATAACGTGGCATAAATGCAACTTATCGACGGACATTTTAAATTTGAATCAACTTGACAACTGAAGGTCAATCTATAGCACAGATTCTGTAACATCGAATCGAATCAGCGAATTGAATCTGTAAATGTAAATAATACAGCGCATCTGTCAATGTAAATAAGCATTACTAATTAAACACAGACTTTTGTTTATAAGCGTCAACATAGCAGGTAATTGTAAAATGGAATGATTACCGAATGATATGAAAAATGTAATCGTTCGAAAAACGACTATACATTACTTTACAATATGTTAAGAAAATCTTGTCTAAAAAAGCAAATCTGTCTTCGGGGTCAAGGAAGCTGGCGCTGCTAAAGAATAATGTATCTTCGAACAAGAAGCTCATAAACCAAATTTTGTATCGCACTGGGATTTTAATTCTCTTGTAATCACCGATTTAGAATTTTTCGATCTTTTCCAACGGTTTACAAAAATATGTTATTAATATGAATGAATGGTCTTTTTCATTATTTTCTGAATATTTTCAGAAGCAGCTTTTTTGTGCAGTTTTCTTTTTAGAATTTAGTTTCTTATTAAAATCTGCCACTGATAAAGGAATATTAGTCAGTCTGTATGCAAGGCTATGATAAGTTACTAATTTATGTCGTTGTAGGTGTAATGATTTTTATGTATATATTTTACAGATTGCACCGGTTGGATTATAGTAAGCTTGTACTCAATGGCAAACCTATTATAACTGTTACTTTATCAGAAGCATTAATCGCGTAAAGTGCATTTTCAACTGTTCATAATTGCTCATTTTACTATCCTAAATTGATGCTAGAGAAAACTGTTTGTTAAAAGAACTTTTTCATGGAATAATTCTTGGATGTTCTGATTCACTTGCTATAATAACAATAACTGGAAAAACAAAGAAACAAGTTAGAAAATAGTTAGTGATAAAGCTCATGATGCTCTTCATGACGTAGTCATGATGGATCAAGTTGTAAACAAATTAAACATTACCAATGATGTTTTACTTGGTTATTTTCTTAGTTGAGACGATGCTTGTAATAAAATAAAATTTTTGCAGAATTTGCCTATTGCCATGAAAGGATTAAATTTATTAAAATACTGTGTATCAACAGGTATTAGAAAAAAATGATCGCTGAAAACGTGACTTACGAAATGGTTGTAGAAGCAAATGAAAAAAATTATGTTTATTAAAATTTTTTGACCAAGATGAGAGTGGTGTTGTTAAAAGTTATCGCAGACAAAAAAAATTACATATAATTTTAAATTTACTACAAAATAAAAAAAAACAAGAAATCGTTATTATACGATTAATTAGTTAGAAAACGAAAATGATTTAAGACATTCGCACTGCCTCTAAGGGGAACAATGACTTATCCTAGATATCTTAGATATCAAAAGAATTAAGCTCTGTGGGGGGGGGGCCCTTTCCATGTTCTCGGGTCACCCGGTTGCAGTGGTGACGATGGATGTTCTGGGTTTTCTATAATTATCCAAAAACTTTCGAACGGTTCGAGCTGTTCCAAGCAATACAGCCTTCTGCATGGTACTAAAAGGGAATTATTCCAGTTGATGACAATACGATCGGTATTGTTTCCACGCACTTCATATTCCGTTGTCTTTTCACCTGTTCTTACAGCTCCTTATACTTCAGAATTTTTGCAGCATGTTTTGCAACTAGATTATTGTTATTTATATATATAAAAGTTGTTATATATATATAAAAGTTGTTTTTCTTAAAATGTTTTATCAATAACCACAATATCGGGTCGGTTATTTAATTTCTGTTCGGTAAGAACTGTTCGGTCCCAATACATCCTGTAATTATTATTTTCCAAAACTGATTGATAATTGTAATTGTAGTATGGGACTTTCTCTAATTCCTTTAGCTGCAGTTTTATTGTCAATTCCTGATGAGGGATCTTCGTCACTGCGTGGGGTTTTTCTTTATATTCTGCTGCTTCACAGTCTGTTATATGCTGGACTGTTTTGGAAACTCGGTATCCATTTCTACATCGATCATCCGTCACACTGCCATCCCAAACTATATACTTGAAGTAATTTCTGGTAGGTATAACTTGGTCTTGTATTGTCACTAGGAAACCCTCTATCTCCAGAAACATCTGTCCAGCAATTAGCCAGTAGATTGACGCTAATATGTCGACTTGTTCCTGAGTGATCTCATTCAAATGTGTCCCATGCAGAGCATTTTCTCTCCATCATTGTAATTTCTCATATTCGGTTCTTGTGTAGACTTGAACTTGATCATCGTTTAGTCGCAGTGGTATTGATCCATCAGCCCAGCATACAGTTTTATGTAGTATAGACGTTTCTGCCTACTTCAAAAAATATTTTCGCCGATTTCCTATTTGTTGATCCAGCTGCTTATTAATATCGACTAATCCCCTACCGCCTTGTTGTCGCGGCAATGTTGTGCGTGCCAATGCACTTCTAGGGTAGTGTTTCTACGATTTTGTAAGCAGTGTCGTGATCTTACGTTGCAAATTTTGTACGTCGGTTCCGCTCCAGTTAACTATCCAGAACGAATAGTTTAGCATCGAACATGCGTAGGTGTTGATAGCATTAGGCATGTTTCTGCTACCTAAATTTGTTCTCAAAACTTGTCTCACTCTTTTAATAAATTGACAGGTAAGCTCTTCTTTCATTAAGATGTGATCAATTCGGCGTGCTTGCTTCATACCCAGATATTTGTATGTATCTACAGCACTCATTGCCTCGATCTTTTGTCCGCTCAGTGTCTCAAAAGCATTGTTCAGCAGTTTTCCTCTATTGATGTTTAATATGCGGTACTTCTCCAGTCCAAATTGCATTCATATATCACTGGAGAATTCTTTCACTATTTTTAACATTTGTTGTACGTGACTGTTGTGATGAGGCAAATAATTTCAGATAGTCCATGTATAGCAAATGGTTTAGCCGCATAAGTTCACCATAGAGAACTGAGCGAATCTCCTTGAAAAATACATCTTCTAATTGGGATTTCTGCAATTGTTATATTATGGTTACCCTCAATAAGTTGGATTTTAGTTCTCCACACTGAGATGAAGCTCTTCAAAAGATTTATATTGGGTCATTTATTTTTTAGATATTTAAGATTTATCTAAGCCATTCGTGTCGAAAACCTTATAATCGATATATGCCATATTGATATTTCGTTTCTTGACATACGCCTGACTGCAAATGACTGAATCAATAACCAATTGTTCTTTGCATTCCAGTGCTCCTTTAGTACAGCCTTTGTGCTGCACGGAGATGATATTATTGCGTTCACAATGTGCATATATTCGATCACTAATGCAAGCTGTTATGGCTTTATATATCGTGGGGAGGCAGGTTATGGGGCCATATTTTGCAGGATTTTGAGTATTCTGATGGCCCTTAGGTATAATGTATGTCGTTCCTTGAGTTAGAGATAATGGTGCATTTTGTAGCTGGACTAATATTTCGTTAATGGTGTTAGTTAGTTTATCATGGGTGCACCATACTTTTCTCAGCCAGTAATTTTGCAGTCTGTCAGGCCCTGGTGCTTTACAGTTATGAAGTTGTTTAATTACATTGAAGACCTCATCGATTGTAAATGATTCATCTTTTATTTCTTCGCAGTTTTGATAGGCCCGACGTTCCTCTTTTATCCAGCAACGTTTTTGTTGTGTCAAATCTTTGTACTTAGCTGGTTGCCCCAGCATTCCTCTATATGTTCTTTAGTTGGAAAGTCATTAATCAAGTTACTAGCAACTGAATTGAGATTCCTGTAAATAGTTCTTTCTGACTTCTGAAATAATTTGTTAACCATTTTTCTCTTATGCTTTTCTTGTATTTCTTCAGCCTTATCACATATACTGAAAGTTTCTGTTTTAAGGTGTCAAAGCACTGTTAGGTTGTCGTATTCATTGCGTCCCTCGCAGAGTCCAATATCTGTTCTAACTGAATCAATGTTCTTTACGAGCCTGTTCTCCTAGTGTGGTATCTAACGTTGTACCTTTGTATTTGAACCTGCTATTGTTGGTCTAATCTTAATTTCAATGAATTAAGTACTGTGATTGCAGCACAGTAGATCAACAGATGTAGTTCCTCTAAGGTCTTAGTATTTGAAACGAGTGGAGGCAGAATATTTTTGTTTAGTTCACCTAATGGTACTACAAGTTTTTTTGAAGCATTTACTTTGGGAAGCGGTGGTCTGCTAAGCGGATCTATGCTTTCGTACTCCGAAATTGATTTTTCAAATTCAACCAGAAGAGAGTGATTAACATGATCAGTGTTTTCTGGCCGTTGTTCACTAAATACCTCTATGCGTGTAACTTGAGTTGTTTGTTCGGTAAAATGAAATATTATTATATTTATTATTATTAGTTATTAATATTTTATTAGATTTAACAAATATGGTTGTATTAATAATACATCGTTCATGTTATTTTTAATAAATAACTTTTATGAAACATACATTCTCATATTCTATGCATTTTTAAATTTTGCGCGCGTTATAACCTCTTTTACGACGTTGCCACATCTAATGCATTACGATATAAAAAGTACATTTTTGATATTTATTCGCTAATTACTACTATCACATGCTCTAAAACTGTACTTTTAATTGCCTTAAATGTTTTATATATTATTTTTTCTCATTTTCTCCTTTTTTTTATTGAAATCTGTAACGGTACTTTTTGTAAAATATGATAAGATCTGTGATTTCCCATAAGGCTTAAGAACATGAAATTTCAAGTGTCAATATTTTTTTTATATTTCTTTCCTTTATTTGGGTTTTTCGCCACTATCTAAAACTCAAAAATATCAAAAATACCTGTTCTTATGTAAAGAAAGAATCACTGGGTAAAAACAAAAAACCAAACGGAGACAAATTTCTCAGTGATTCTTCTTTTTTCGAAAACCCCAAATAAAGGAAAAAGATATATGAACACGCCACAATCATTCAAATATTTTTTTATTGGTTCTCTGTAGCTCTTTAAAAATGTAACTGGATCATTATCTTACTATAATCTACTAATATGCCAAATTTCATTAAATTCTGAACAATAATTATAAAACCGACAGTACTACCTAAAACTTCCCGTAATGTAATTCAACGGTAAATTTCATGTTTGTGAAAAAATACCGTTGGAAAAGATTGGAAAATTCTTCTATAAAAACAATGCAAAAGTAGACTTTAAAACAAATATCAATATTGGAAAATTTATCAAAAATTGCAAAACAAAAGAGATAAATTAGAGATATATCAACTATATGTAGGTCATGTTCGAAAACGTATATGGGACAAACAGACAGACCTTTCGAGAAAAGAAATAAAAACAATTAAGAAGTTCTCTCAATCAGAAACAATTTTAATTACGCCTCACATGTGCTAAACGAGAACCATCCTTTTGACAGTGATTTTAAAACACTACATGTACAAATTAAAATCAACAAACTAAACCATCTAGAGAGTTTACAAATAAACCGTCTCAAAGATGCGAAAACCCTTCTGAATGGCCAAATAGACTTGAACAAATTGCCTATATTGAATTTGTACTGTCAATAAATAGCTTATCTGTAGATTTCTTAAAAAATATATATTTTATTCTAGAAAGTTTTTGTACTTATACCCATTTTAACATCAAAAATAGTCATCATCAATAGTTGCAGTCACAAACTGCAGTGTTAGCAAAACGCGTTAAACACTAATAACAAGTGGAAATTTAGATAAAAAAGTAGTTTATTAAACATTTAGAAAAATAAACGGTTACAGATAATTGTATCGTCTAAATCGCAAAATTGTATCGTCTAAATCGCAAAATTGTATCGTCTAAATCTAATAAATCTAATAAATGCTCGACTCAAACGCATTAATTGTGTTCGATAACGATCCCCTATGATTGTTTTAGACGGTTTTGACAGTTGGTTGTTTCATAATACACTACACCGAGCTTATCCCCCCAAATATTTTTGTGGTTTGGCCATCGGTGTGGAAGCTTGGCCGGGATTCTGCGAGTGCTGATAAAATGGAAGTCGATGGTGTCATTGATATGTTTAAAAGATCCCAAGAGTTACATCTTATCGATTCGATTTTATCGGTTCGGTTATTGGTATAAATGCAAAAATTATAGCAGATAATCGTGACGAAAAGAGAATAAAAATGCCTAGCTAAAATCAACTGCAGCATCTAAAGAGGCTAGATTGGCCCGCTGAATGGAGCAATCAGGTAAAAATGAAGTATTCGAAGAGGAAGAACGACTGCTTGCTGTACGGCCCAAGCATCGCCGATAAACGAATGAAAATTTTAAAGGCGTTTTTCTCAAAATTATGTTTTCCAACTTTCTGGAAGTTCTTATTTCTTCTGATGAATGGGATTGATCAAACTTAGTCACAAAATACGCGGAAATGTTAATTTTCAAGAATCAACTACGATCAGTAAATTTTTTTATATGATAATAGTCTATACACTGCATTAACATCTATAAATTGAAAAAATAATAGATTTTTCGTATCAGATAATTAGTTTTCTGCCAAAAAATTCCAAGAGCTATGCACCCCTACCAAACCACCGAGTATTATCCCTTACTCTTTCACCCCCGCCATTTCTAAATTTTGGGCTTTTGTATTTTTTTTTCATTAATACAAATATTTGATAAAACGTATACAAAGTTTCATTATTTTATCTTTAATACTTTTTGGCCTTCAAAAAAATGTATAGTTCTCTATATTGGTTTAAAAAATAGAATTTTTTGTTGATTTTTCAATCAATTTGCTTTACGCTTAATAATTTTGATAAAAATTGCTTTGTTTCCAAATGTTTGGACTATAGCACAGTTGCCAACAAAACAAACAAACAACAAAAAATAACAACAAAACTTACGTATAGGTCTAAGATGGCGACGTCCATTTTCCAAACATTCGGAACCTAATTCGATCCCTTGTTGGATTTCTGCTTCTGCTGGCACAATGACCTCTGCAACAACGAAAGCATCACGTAACACATCTTTATTGTCTTTATATCACGCGTCTGTCGACGTGGTTTGATGGTTATGAAACGACCGAATTTCCATTTAGAATGGTCGAAAAATAGATTATTTTTAGACTGCTGTGAGCAAATGTCAACAAGGGCGTTTCCACAATTCTTTAAGTGGTCTTGCATGTGTATTGGAAGAGCTGATATTTAGTTTCAAAGTTCAACGAATACCTATTTTACGTTGATTGGATTTATCAATAATAACAAAAAAAATATTACGGTTAGCACGTAAAATTAATACGAACAAAACAGATGTTTTTATTCTCATTACAGAATTTATGATTTTCATTCTACTTTTGTATCGTTTTATTGTGTGTATGTGCAGTATTATAATTCAATTTAATAATACACAAAAAGAAAAGAGTTATTGGTTGAAGAATGCGCCCTCATGCGTTATTATGTTGCAGGAGAAAGTAACTGAAAAATTGTCGAGTTGCTTACATCAAGGGGTAGAAGAGTGGATTTTATTAATATATAAATATATAAATATATAAATATATAAATATATAAATATATAAATATATAAATATATAAATATATAAATATATAAATATATAAATATATAAATATATAAATATATAAATATATATATATATATATATATATATATATATATATATATATATATATATATATATATATATATATATATATATATATTCAAAGGATATTTGGAGTCCTACCTTTTCTGTTTCTTTTAGGATTTCAATCTGTTTCTGTGCCGTTAATACATCTTGAGCTAAAATTGCTAGATCATCAGCAAACGCCAGACAATCAATTTTGAGTTGGTTCTCCCCAGTTTAATGGGCTGGTCAATATTCAGGGCCGACTTTTTTTCACGCCACTCCTGTATTACTTTTTCTAGAACATAGTTAAATAAGAGAGGCGAGAGTCCATCCCCTTGTCTCACTCCAGTTTTAATTTCGAAGGGCTCTGAGATGTCACCCATGAATTTAACTTTTGACCTTTTGTTAGTTAATGTTGCTTTAATAATTGCCAGCGTTTTCAGATCTAGTCCTTGTTCTTTCAAGATTCGGAATAAAGATTCGCGGTCAATAGAATCATATGCTATTTTGAAATCCACAAATGTACACACGAGATTTTTATTGTACAGTTTTTGATGTCTTAGGATCAACTTTAGATTCAGGATCTGTTCAGGGCAGGATCTGCCCGGTCGAAAACCTGCTTGATATTCACCAATTTTAGGTTCTAACTGTCCCTGTGCTCTATCTAGTAGACATTGAGATATAATCTTGTAACAAACTGGGAGAAGAGATATCCATCTATAGTTGTTTACATCCGTTCTATCTCCTTTCTTGTGTAGTGGATGGATTAGAGCATCTTTTCAATCTTCCGGAATCCGTTCGGCTCGCCAAACTTTGCTTATTTTGCGAATTTGCGAATTTTGCTTATTTCCTTGATTGTATTTGAACCAGCGAATTTCAAAAGTTCAGCAGTGATTCCATCTTCACCAGAAGCTTTGTTATTTTTTAGCCGCTTGATTTGCCTAATTATTTCATCTTCATTCGATGGTAATGAATCTGGGTTTGCGTGTTTAGCGTTGGTAATTTGTTTAAGGGATCAGGAGAGTTAAGTATTTGTTCAAAATATTTCGCAAGTTCTTTGCAATTGTCTTGGTTATTTAGAGCTAATTGTCCGTTTTTCTTTTGGAAGCAAAGACTTGGCGGTTGAGAGCCTGTTAATTTAGTTTAAAATGTTTTGTAAAAGTTTCGGGTGTTATTTTTTTGGAAATCTTTTTCTATTTCATTAAGTTGATTGTTTTCATATTTTCTTTTAGTTTGTCTAATTAGCTTCGATGTTTCTTTTCTTACGTCCAGAAAGATGTTATAGTTTATTGCTGTTTTTTGACTGTTCCAATCTTTGAATGGTTTACTTCGGCTTAATACTGCTTGCTCGCAAACTTCATCCCACCACGGATGTTTTCTGCGTTTTTGTAAAGGAACCAACTTTAAGGCTGTTTTAATAATTTTTTGTTTCAATTCTTGCCAGTTCTGTGCTGGTTGTTTATCAAGCTCTTCTGTTAGAGCTGGTTTTATTTTCGTTGGGTCGAACTTTGGTATTCTTTTGTCTCTTTTGAATACGTTTTCGAGGTTTTAAGCTAAGTTTGATTCTAGTCAAGTAGTGATCCGTATCTATATTAGCTCCTTTCCTGACTTGAACATTCAAAATCTCTTTACAATTAGGGTACGAAATGGCAATATGGTCAATTTGAAATTCACCCATGTATGTGTCTGGACACCTCCAGGTCTTTTGTTTTGTTATTTTCTTCTTAAAATGGGTTGACATTATTTTTAGATTAAACTGCGAACATAGTTTAACCAATCTTCTACCATTATGGTTAGTCCATTTATAAGCGGAAAAACTGCCGACTGTCTTCCTGTACTTTTTTTCTTTCCCTAGTTGAGCGTTGAAATCACCCAATAGGATTTTTACATGGTTAGAGGGAATTTTAGAGATAGTCTTTTCCAGAATTTCCCAGGACTTATTTACTTTTTCAGGATTAGATTTATTTTCTTCGTTAACTGGGAGGTGCGCATTGATTAATGTTTAGTTTTTGTTAGCACACTTGAGAGATAATGTCATAAGTCGATTATTTAGTGGCTGGACATTTGTTATAGAACCAAGAATGTTTCTTAAGATAGCGAAAGCAACACCAAAATGTGGTGTATTTTTGAGTATTCTTTTGTCCGTTTTACTTTTAAAAAGTCTGTAGTTGCCGAATTCCAAGGTGTTATCATCTGTCAATCTGGTTTCTTACAAAGCTAAAATTTGTATTTTTTGCTGATTCAATGTTCGCCCCAATTTTTGTAGTTTTCCTGGTCGCAGGAGAGAATTGATATTTACCGTTCCAAAATAACTTTTTGTTTTCGGTTTCAGACGTTGGCCAGAGCACTCCGACTCCCTCTGAAAGATTTTGCGTTTAAGCCCGGACGCCCCAGAATCCGAAAGTCCGGTTGTACCAGCAAAGCTGGCAGAGGATTCTCTGCCTCCTGGGCTAATTTTGTAATTACTAGAACGCTTCATCTTGTACTCTGAATTAAAGGTTTGAACCACGACGGTTCAGAGGTTAAGACTGGAGGGGTCAGTTCCAGAATTTAAATATCAGTCGTACCACTGGTGAACAGACGCTGACCACTCAACCGCTTGATACAAGACAGTATCAGTATATATATATATATATATATATATATATATATATATATATATATATATATATATATATATATATATATATATATATATATATATATATATACATATATATATATATATATATATATATATATATATATATATATATATATATATATATATATATATATATATATATATATATATATATATGTTACATCTAATATTTTTACGGATGATAGATAATGTTTCGAAATCATTTCGGGTGTTCGGAAAGGCTTCCGCGGTCGGTAATATTGGAATTACCAGGTACTCGGGTACGATTTCATTTTCTTTGACCAATAAATAATTTTATATAACACAGAAGCCTAGTAAGTATTTCAGATTGCAATGCTCATAACGCGGTTGCAGTAAATGATTGCAATAAATGATTTTGTGAAAAGTATTTCTGATAGTGTTAGTAAAGTTTATTATTTTTCGGATGAGGCTCCTCAGCAATTCAAAAATTTTAAAAACTTTGTCAATTTATACTACCACAAAAGCGATTTTGGAATTCCTGCTGCATGGCATTTTTTTGCTACTGCCCTCGGGGAAAATCCCTGTGATGGTATAATCAAAAAACTAACAGCGAGAACAAGTCTACCACACATTACGAACTCTATGCATGGGCTTATAGACCAAATAACCTTCTATATATAACGGTTAAGTTTTCAGTAGAAAATGATTACGATAAAGCTGTGAACGACTTGAGTGACCGATTTTCAAAAATGAAACCAATTACGAGATCTCAGCAATTACACAGTGTGATTCTAGACAGATAGTTGTCTTTGTGTTCGGATTTTTTCAAATTCAGACGAGTACAGAATCTGTAAATTATTTAAACTCCAAAGAAAAATAAAATAAATAATTTGTTAAATTGGTATAATAAAATTGAATGTCAATTGTATTAACCTAAAACCTTAAACATTAATCAACAATAAAAACAGAGTTTTTATAATACATAAAATAAGAGATTACATAAGAGATACATAAAATAAGATTGGGAAAAAAATTCAATAAAAAAAATGGAAGTTTATTTAGGAAAAAAAATCAAAATGGCGAACTTTGAAAAATTGACGGTTTTCCTCAAAAAACTGAAAAATTTCATAAAACTTGACATCTGATTTTTTTTTTGTATTTTTGGGTCAAAATTTAGAAAAAACGTCCCATTTAATCAATTTTTGAAAAAGTTATGGGTATATTGAAAAAAAGAGATTTTTTTTGAAAAATTCGTAACTTTTCGGTTGGGTAAAAATATCTGAAAAAATTTTGAAAAACGTTTTTAGTGGGGTAGATAAGGATAAAAAAAATCAGCCAAATCGAAAGTGGTCGAGTTCAAAAGTGGTCGATTTGGTATGAAATGTCCTATATATATATATATATATATATATATATATATATATATATATATATATATATATATATATATATATATATATATATATATATATATATATATATATATATATATATATCATCATCATCATCATCATCATCATCATCATCATCATCATCATCATCATTAGCCCGTATCGATCCACTGCAGGATGAAGGCCTCTTCAGCATGCTTCCAACCTTCACGGTCCTGGGCTTTCCTCTGCCACTCGGGTCCAATATACTTAACGATCTCATCAGTCCATCGTGTTTTCGGTCTTCTTCGCGGACGTTTGCGATCAAGCAATTCCAGGATTGCCTTGGTCCATCTGTCGTCCCATCGCCTCGCTATATGGCCTGCCCATCTCCATTTCAACTGTTTTACTCTTCCAATGATGTCACAGACTTTTGTTTGTTCCCTGATCCATGCGCAGGACTTTCGGTCTCGTCTTGTAATGCCAAGCATATATCTTTCCATTCCCCTCAGTGCCACCCGAAGTTTTTGAATTGATTGCGATGTGAGTGTCCAGGTTTCACTTCCGTATGTCATAACGGGTAGAACGCACTGATCGAATACTTTTCTTTTCAGGCAAAGTGGGAGTCTGCTCTTAAACACTATGTTGAGCCTACCAAATGCCTGCCAGCCACATTTAACACGCCGTTCCACCTCCCGGGCGGTATTTCCCTCCATGGAAATCCTCTGCCCAAGATATACAAAGCTGTCCACAATCTCTAAATCCCTTCCTAAAACTGAAATTCTTCTGTCCTGAGCGAAGTTATTGAACATAACCTGACTCTTTTTCAGGTTTATTTTCAAGCCAAATGGTTCGCCAGCCCTTTGCAGTTCTTGTATGCGTCTTTGCAGCTCCTCTGGGTCTTGTGAAATGAGAATAATATCATCTGCAAATCTAAGATGGTTTAAGTTTGCACCATTGATCTTTACCCCATCCTGTTCCCAATCCAGTTTACGGAATACTTCTTCAAGGCCAGCCGAGAAAAGAATAGGCGATATTGCGTCACCCTGCCGTACACCTCGTTCTATATTAATTCCCACTTCAAGATCATCAAGGTGAATTGTGGCTGTAGCTCCATCATATATCGATTCTAATAGGTTTACATAGGCTCTCTCTACACCTTGGCTAAGCAGTGCATCCATTATCGCATGCTTTGAGATGGAATCAAATGCTTTTTCGTAGTCGATAAAAGCCAAGCACAGTGGCATGGTGTATTCGTTGTGCCTTTCTATGACCTGCTGTACAACCTGGATGTGATCCATTGTACTGAATCCACTTCTGAATCCTGCTTGTTCTCTTGGTTGTGCGTCATTCAGTTTTTTTTAATATTCTTTTAGAAATTATCTTAGTGAAAACTTTGTACATCACTGATAGGAGGCTTATTGGACGGTAGTTCTTTAAATCTTCCTGTGCTCCTTTTTTATGTAAAAGGATCACTTCTGCATTTTTCCATAAATCAGGTACTTTTTGTTCTTTGAGGCATTTTGAGTATAATTTTGCCAGTGTTTTATGTAACGTCCGACCACCAGCTTTTAGCATTTCGACAGTTACACTATCCTTTCCTGGAGCCTTGCCGTTCTTCATCAATTCTATAGCATTTGTTACTTCCTCCACTAGGATATCTGGTATTATATATTGTTCTTCCGTGGGTATTGCTGTCCCTGACTGGCTCTGATCTTCATATAACTGGGAATAAAACCTTCTGACAATCTCTAACATTTGGGTACGCGTCCTGCACACTGTGCCATCCTCACGCTTTAAAGCATATATTTGCGTTCTTTTGTTTCTCAGCTTCTGTTTAGCTTTGTTAATTCCTTTGTTTTCTTCCAGGGTTTTTTGCACTAGTTGCATATTGAATCGGCGCGTGTCCTCTCTGATACGTTTTCTTATAGTTTTGCAGAGCTTAGTGTACTCGACCCTGCCAAAAGGACTACCTGCATTTCTCATTGCTCGCCGTTTCTTCATTAAATCAATGGTCTCACTGGAGATTTTTGTTTGTTTGAGACATTTTTCCTCTGGTGCTATTGAAGCAGCCATTTGAAGTACATTGTTGGCGATTTCTTCATATTGAACTGATATTTCCACGTCCTCTGGATCTTGTAACGCAGCAAACCGGTTTGACAAAGCAATCTCAAAATCGCTTCCTCTCTCCAGCAGTTTTCCAGAATCCACCTTGCCCTTCTTTGATTTTACCATTTTTTCGCGCTCTTTTCGACAGTCAATCCGAACCCTTGCTCGTACAATTCGGTGGTCACTTCCAACATTAAAATTGTTAAGGACAGTACAATTGGTAAATATTGTTTTATCGTTGGTCATGATGTAGTCAATTTCGCTTGTGAGCCCAGATGGACTTTTCCATGTCCATTTTCTGCTGATATTTTTCTTATAGAATGAATTCATAATATATAGTTCTTGTCCTTCAGCAAAATCAACCAATCTGTCACCTCTATTGTCTCGCTCACCAGTTCCATATGAGCCAGTTGCATTTTCGTCTGTTCTTGTTGTTCCAATTCTGGCATTAAAATCACCCATCAGGATTTTGTACCTACATTTCTCCTTGTATAAAAGCTGGGCCACATCATCATAAAATTCCTCAATTTCCTCATCTTTATGGCTTATAGTTGGTGCATAAGCTTGGACGATTTGAAGCCTAAACTTTTTATTCAGCTGAATGACGCATTGGGCTAATCGGTCGGATGTACTTTCAAATTTTACCACACTGTCCTTCAGCTTTCGATTGATGAGGAATCCTATTCCGCCACATCGGCCATTTTCCGTAGCTCGAGTGTAGAGTACGTGTCCAGTTGGTTCCAGTTTGATTAACTCTTCACCCTTCCTTCGTGTTTCACAGAGCCCAATAATATCCCAATGTATGTTGTCAAGTTCGATTAACAGTTCTTGCGATCGGGCCTCTGTTTTCATAGTCCGTATATTTAACGTTGCAATGTCAAATGTCCAATGGCAGCCTGATCTAACCCGGTGATTCTTAGCACCCTCTGCCTTGGGGCAGGTCTTCCCGCTGCCGTAGGTAGTTGCCCCTTGGCCTCCGGGGAATGAGGGCCGTGTTTGAGGTTGTACTGTCATATTTCAACATACTGAAATACCATGTTGAAGGTATGGACCGTAATCTGCCACGCTGGTCCAATGCGGGTTGGCAGATTTTGGATCATGTTAGTCTGAGGCCTCCGCTTTGACCTGTCCGCCAGGGGTGACCCTCCCAGGAGCCTAGACTCCAGACGGCATAGCTCAAAGCTTCATTGCCCTACTCAAACCCCTTTACCACGTCAAGGTCTGATCCACAAAGGGGATATATATATATATATATATATATATATATATATATATATTATATATATATATATATATATATATATATATATATATGTAGAGGAATAGGATCTCGGATATGCGGTCTGTTCTAATCAATTAATACTAAGATTTCAATATTTTCCGGCAGCTATTTTTTCTGACTTTTTCAGGAGGAATAAAAGCTACAAAAATGTCATATAAATAAACTTAAACAATAAATATACAATGACGGACTTACAATATTTAAAATTGAGTCAAAATATTAAAATATATAAAATAAAACAAACAGAAAATATAGAACAACACTCACACGTAGAAACGAACGTTTCTAAGGAAAATATATACAGTTAAAATCAATGATGTTGTTTTTTCTCCATATATAATTAAGATACTAAGAATTGAAATATCGATTTCTTTCAATTAAATTATTATTATTTTTCACTTCAATTATTTTTTTTTTGCATACATCCGTGCTGTCCGCGATGCACGAGTCTGCTATTTCATCACCAGTTACGCCAACATAAAGTTGGTAGGTGATTGGCGAGAATGGAGATCTAGCTATGTTGTGAGCTAGCTTGGTGAGCTCGTAGAATAAGTAACGACCCAAGTATTGTAGCCTTTTGCATTTGATTTGTAATGTTGTTTGTTTGCTGTGATAAAATTACTTTTATTTTTTTCAGCTCGGTCACAAAATTCGCCTTCATGCTGCCCAACACGCCTATCACAAGGGGGATCATGATTACTTTATATTTTGGATATAATTCAGTGAGACTGCAAACGAATTTCTGGTATTTTTTAAATTTTTTCTGCTTTTTTTCTAGATATGTTGACAACTGCTGGACACGAGTACTCGACCACATAAAAGATACTTTCTTTTAAATCCTGCATTATTCCCTTTAATTAATCCCATTATTATTATTATTATTATTATTTTATATTACATTCCAACTATTTGTGCAAAATCTTTTTTATTTTTTATTTTATTTTATTTCATATATATAGTTTTTTAGTTTCCCAAAATGTTGCAATAGATGACACTTAGCCTCTCTATATCAGACCAGGAATTAACCGTATTTTTATCTCTGTTGATGTGAAACATCTCCAGTTTAGTGAGATTATTCTCAGTGGCTAGGACCTTGTTTGAGCTATAATCAAAATTATGTTCGAAATGAAATGAATGAAAATGAAATGAAAACGGTTGTTCCTGGAGATGTTTCACAT
The DNA here is from genome assembly GCA_031761425.1 of Cosmopolites sordidus. Lineage (NCBI taxonomy): Eukaryota > Metazoa > Arthropoda > Insecta > Coleoptera > Curculionidae > Cosmopolites > Cosmopolites sordidus. Next base: position 47,592 of record JARFXV010002278.1, read on the forward strand.
CAACAGAGATAAAAATACTGTTAATTCCAGGTCTGATATAGAGGGTCATCTATTGCAACATTTTGGAAAGCTAAAAAAATATACAAAAAAAATAAAATAAAAAAGATTTTGCACATATAGTTGAAATGTAATATAAAAGAAATAATAATAATATTAACAATCTAAGTAAAATTGAATAAAAATAATATTTTCAATTCTTAGTATCTTGATATTTCGACTATCAATACGGGGTAAAAAGGATTATATGTGGAGAAAAACAATATAATTAATTTTAACTGTATATATTTTCCCTAGAAACGTTTGTTCCTACATGTGAGTGTTGTTCTATATTTTCTATTTGTTTTATTATATATATATATATATATATATATATATATATATATATATATATATATATATATATATATATATATATATATTTTAATATTTTGACTGAATTTTAAACATTGTAAGTCCGTCATTGTATATTTATTGTTTAGGTTTATTTATAATGACATTTTTATAGCTGTTATTCCTGTAGCTGACGAAATATATTGAGGGTTATCAAAGAATGAAATCTTAGTATTAATTCATAAGAACAGACTGCATACCCTAGATTCTACGTTTCTACTATTTACACGGTCGAGAATAAACAATTATATATATATATATATATATATATATATATATATATATATATATATATATATATATATATATATATACATATATATATATATATATATATATATATATATATATATATATATATATATATATATATATATATATATATATATATATATATATATATATATATATACATATGCCCCTTAATAAGGCATCGATTAGGAAATGAAGTAGTATCTAGTGAATAAAAATGATCTGGAAGATCAAAAATGACAATACTTGCGGGGGATTGTGAAGTTGTATTACCCAACAAGTGAAATAGAAGAAAACAACACTAGTAACTGCCACCTTTATTAATAAAGGGTTGTTCAATAAGAGTATTCGAATCTAAAAACGAGGCACAATGATAACTATAACTGATAATATGGAAATTTTTATTTTATCTTGAAAAACAAATAACGGCATTGTTTTGAAAATAATGCCGTTCAAATGTCCCACTTGGTTTTGGTGGGATGTATATCGCATATGTGGTGTGGTATATTTTATATGGTGAACTGAATGTTTCGTTTAAGGTCAAGAATAATTATTCAGTGTTTATTTCTGTAAACCAGAGATTTAACATAACCCCACAAAAATAATACAAGGATGTGAGATCGTATGATCAGCTGGCTTTAGTTGTTGAGTTAATTAACCTTTATAAGCCTTATAACAAAGATCATGATGCAAAATTCTGCACGTAATGACCAGATAAATATTGAGTGTCCTAAGAATAACGTGGAATATATTAATTTGACTGTTCTCTTATACTCCCTCTTACTGCAGCAATATTTTCCAATAGATTGACGACGTATATGTACTGATTTATGTGCAACGAGCCAGTTTATTGAATGTTTTCGACGAGACGATAAATAGATCGTTAGGGTGGTCGATTATGTTGATTATGTGTGTTATGTGAAAAAATTAAGTTGTTATAAATTTCACGCAATGTTCGAAAAGTCTGGCGAACTGAACATGCAATATGATAATAGATACGAATAATTTTTACGCACTGTTGAAGCGTGTATCTGTCCATGGTGAATTGATATAATGTATTGAACACAGCGTCTGTGAGTGGTATCTACATTTTAAACAGTGTTGCCGCTATTATGCTTTGAAGTTCTGACACCCTTATTGGAAAACTGTTTATTATTCGTCGTATCGCTTAAGGTAACTTTAAAAAGGTGCTTATGTAAATACGGTTGCAGAAGTCAAAACCATTATGAAACAACAGGCTTCCAGAGCTGTATGTTACAGGTCCACACCGGTTTGAGGATTTGTTTATACAATACTATTTTGTTATATGTGGATAAACTTAAACTCGAGTGTCTACCAAGTAGTCAATACATTTGCTTGTACCATCTATCAAGTTCTCTTTTCTTTTTGACATGAACTTTCCAGCGAGGCTTTGTATCTAATGTGATGCCTAGATATTTTGCTGAATTTGCATGGGGATATGGGCATTATTTATATTAATTAGAATCTGTTGTTCTCTTTTATTTATGAAATTGATGTGTACAGTTGGTCCTGTTCAGTTTGATACGCCATCTTTTGGTACAGTTGTTTATTTGGTTAATTGATATTTGAAGTTTATTTACAGCTTCTTCATGATCTTTGACTACCGCTAGGATAGCAAAAAAACAGGCAGATGATGATGAATAAAGTGTGATCCAATAGGTAGTTCAAGATTTCCTTTTTAAATAAACACAACAATTTTTAAAAAATAACATGCTTGTATATTTTCTCAAAAAGCAGAGACATGTCAGTTATGTTTTAAAAATACTATTCTTCAAATATCCCCTTCGTTTCTTTTTATAGATGGCCATTCTTTGTGCAAAATTGTCAATAATAATTTGGCACAGTTGCGGTTCAATATCACCAATAACTTGATGCATGTTTTGCTTCAGGTCATTAATCGTCTGGGGATTGTTAGAATAGACTTTGTCCTTGAGCAGACCTAACAGGGAAAAGTCAAGCGGGGTTAGATCGCATGATCTTGCAGGTCACTGCATTTATTCCCAATTAAGGGCGGAAATGCCTTTAGAAATTTGATAAAATCGATTTTTTCATATTTTGAAAATATAATATATTGAGAGTATACTGGCAAGAGGAAAATTAAAAATATTAAATATTTACGGAGTTATCGCACATAAAGTGGAGCGCGCCAGCGTCCGCATATCGCAACCCAGATAGCTTAATCAGCATCTTGGCCTCTGAGATGATACCCAAACGAAAGAGTGAATGGGTCATTGTCACAGAGACAGATAACGAAGAGTTCTGCGAATGTACAGTACTTAACCGATGTTAGCACAACGAATGAACTCTGAGGCGTTAAGCCACTGCGCATTCAAACCTTAGATGCCGAGCAGTAAATATCGGCAGGTAAAAATCGGGCTATTCAATTACAATATGATCTTATCTATTACGAGGGTGTATTTTCTTAAGGATATTTTTATTTCCAATATTTCTAGTGGATCTAATTTTTACTTTTCTTTTCTGAATATAATAATTTAACATTGTTTATATCTATAAAACGTTTGTTTTTAATACGATGTGTAGACATTCTACAATTTCCTCCGGAGGATAGTCTGCCAGTCGACCTACTTCTTTATTGGAGTGGTCGGATACTTTCAGAAAGGCTTTTTCTGTCTTCTCCTGGATTTTTTGCAAAATTCAATTTTGCATTTCGTCAATTTTTTGCATTGCGTTGTAAAATGATCCATAATTAAATTGCCGGGTCTCCCGATGATACATGCGAGATACAAAATTTCTAGGTGAAGTCGTTGGAAACCGGGACTAAATTTAAATTCTGAAGTGCCTATTGGGCACCCTTTATTTGGGTGTACACCTGGAAATACGACTTACTTGGCAAAATCACATTTTTGCCAAAAGAAACCAACTTTGCAAAGCAAGCATGACTCGAACTTTGGCAAATTCAAGGTACATTTTGTAAATACCTCCGTTTATTAGTAAGAAGAAAAATACTATAAATATCATTAAAATATTTTTTTCCTTATACTTTTAGCTACTTTTCAACATAATTTCCATTTTTGTTCAAACATTTGTCGTACCGATCAACAAATTTTTGAATTCCGACGTTAAAGAAATCTGTCATCTGTGAAGAATCCATGATAGCAGTTTTAACTTTTTCGTCGTCGGCCTCTCGGCATAAAATCCACTAATAAAATCACTTTCCTGTCCCAAAGACACTTGTCATAATATTTCGTGCTGAAATTGCCTTTTTGGTTTTCACTCTGGTTGGCGACGATGTGTGTCGCCATTCCATTGACTGTTGGTTGGACTCAGGAGTCATGTGAGACACCCAAGTTTCACCTCCTATAATGATGTGGTCTAACAATTCATCTCCTTCGTGATCGTACTAAATCAAAAACGATAAAGCACAGCCCAATCTCTTTGTATAGTGATCGTCAGAAAGCAGTCTTGGAATCCTCCGAGAACACAATATTCGATAATTCAGTTTCCCTGAAACAATGGTGTACAAAACTGACCTTGAAACCTGTGGAAATTCACTTGATAATTTTGAAATCGGGAATCGTCGGTTCTTTCTGTTCACGAGTTTTCTTTGTTCACATCACGAACCAAAACTTCATAAATCAGAGAAGGTAGCCCAGAGCGTGGCTCATCATGCACATTAACCCGCCCGTCCTTGAAGATTCTAACCCACTTTCGCACTTTACTGTCACTCATAGCATTATCATCGTAAACCTCACAAATCTGACAGTCAATTTTCGCTGCTGCCAAGTTTCTTGTACTCAAGAATCGTATCTCACAGTCGGCGGGCGACTCAAGTTTCTTAAACATTATAAACATCTACAGCTCAGTACCTAGAATGACAATACGGCAGCAAATGGCGCCTAAACGTACGCAAAGCATGCTGGGAGCAGACGCGCACGCCTACTGCGGCAATTGTGCGTCATTTCCCTCTAATTCACAAAAGGACCTTATTAAAAAAAAACTCATAGTATATTGGCTCATAGGTACACAGTTATAGATAAAATTAAAAAATAAATCAGCTATGGGAAACAGCCGGTAATTCTAACGTCAAAACACTACAATTGTTCCTAACACTACAACATAAAGAAACTTACAAGTTCACTCAGTTAGAAAAGGAATCACAAGGTTTAGGGAAAAATATAGTGCCAGAATTAAGGCTCATCCAAACATTATTAGACAATTGTAGTTGAATGCATCGCTTAAACCGACGTAAACCAAATAACTTAGCAACTAGATTTAGATAAACAGATAAGTTAGGATTAATATAAACTATGTCGCCATAAACAATTTTAATAATTAACTTTTCCGGGGTTGCTTCGCAGGAATAGTTTCTACAAAATAAATTCAATATTTCATTTGAATTAGTTTTTGTCCTTTCACATAAGGAACAGATTCTAATGAAATGTGGAATTAGAAAAAAGCAAAGCAGGTTTGCACGGAAGAATTGTTTTGTGAAAACTGCTCTAAACGTATGCAGATTATATTGGTCAAGTGATTAAATTGGTCAATGATTAGATTGGTCAAGAGAACATAAAGGTTGGACGTTGGAACAGTGGAAAAGGAGTATCGTGTACCGATTAATCGAAATTTGAATAATTCGATTTAAAAAGAATATTTGCTCAATAATCGGAGGGTCAACGAATCCTTGTATGTGTTATATCCACAACTAAACAGGGGGTGGTTCAAAATCTTCAGGCGATCTCGCGAACATAAAAATAGAGTATTAAGGAAAGAGCGCCACAGAGAACATTTTGAATTTGAAACGTCCTCTCTGGAAATATAATACTCAGAGAAAAATTCATGTTTCACCCGGATAATGGTTCGAAACATACCTCAAAAAACTATATATTTATTCGCAATATCCTAATCTGAATCCGGTGAGCCAATAGGTACGAAAATTTGCTCGAACTTAAAAAACATCTGTTCGCAACTTTATTAGAAATGATGCCTAGATTATTGTCAGGATATAATTTAATCTAAAGGTAATCTTATCGATGAAAGCACCATATGATAAATGTGCAGAAAAGTTTCTATGCACATTAAAACAAAACCCGTCATTTAAACATGATAAATTACTTTATATGGTTATAATAGGAATAGTAAACTTTTCCAATAAGTGTACGACTGGTTTGTGTATTTCTCGAGCATTTAAGGTTTTCTTATAAAAAATAATTATTGTCCGATTGCCTTATAATATTTTTTCTATACGAGGGTATTGCAAAAAGTTTTCGGCGTAATACAAATGATTATAATATTTGCCAAGTATTATATTCGTGAGATGGCTAAATGCCAAGTTTCAAGCAGTGAGACAGTGCGTTTAGTTGCTTGGTGGTCGCGATCGAGTAAACAAGTTTTAAACTCTAAGAGATTTATCTTTAAATCACAACACAAAATCATTGCTTTAAACGTGTCGACGTGCGTTTCACTAAATATGTTAGTATTATGAGAAAATGAGTCAAATTTATCCTAATGATGAAACGTTGAATCATTTGATGATGCTAACATGTTTAGAGAAACGCACGTCGACACGTTTAAAGCAATGATTCGAGAAGATAAAAAAAAGTCATTTGGTGTTTAGTGGTAAATCTCTTAGAGTTTAGCGTTTCACACCAATAATTCCAACAGAAGACTAGACAAACAAATTAAGACATTTTCTGAAAAATGGATGAAATTGAAGTTTGTTTTTGAGGCATTTGATGGTTTATCTATACTAATAATATAAAGAACGAAAATGTATTCATATGTATGATGTAAACTCGAAAACTATTAGACCGACTGCAAAAATTCTTACACTATTAAAAAACTACATTATTTCAGATTAACATATGCTACATACTTTTACGGTTTATTAAAAATTGCTACAAATGCTTGGTACTAACCGTATGTAGCTAACTCATGGTGATATGTAACTTGGCATGGCCCGGGAGTCAGTTGCGCGTGCAGTGCAACTGAGTGGCGGAGAATGGGCGTATGTGGGGAAGACCACGTCTACAGAGTACGTCGGCAAGGAGTGCACACGTAAGCAGCAACGGCAAAATACTGATATCGTTTGATTTTATATTTTGGTAGTTTTATACACCCATTGTTGGATTTATATTTATGTAGTTTTTAACTAATTCGATTAATTTTAATGTCTAAAAGAAAATTAAATTTGTCGAAACAAACCTCCGCTACAAGACAACAAAAAAGACGTAGGTTAAATCAGACTGAGGAAAAACGACAGAATCGTTTGTATGGTCATAATGATCGCAATTTAGTAGCTCGAGCTACAGAACATAACGCCGAACGCTCCGAAAGACTTTCTATTCAGAACATAAAAAAAAATCAGGATCGAAATAGGCTAAATATGTTGAGGGAATTAACGATCTGAGAGTATGTTCTGCTAGACATAGAGTACAAAATCGACAAGTAAGCAACTGTAACAGTAGGTTAGTACTCCGTTATGATCCAAATGTCGAATATCAACATCAAAAATAATACATTTTTATAAATAATTGAGTCTCAAATCTCAAAACCCGAGCGAAGCCGCGGGGACCGCTAGTTGATAATAAACTTGATATGTCAAGAGTTAAGTTCTCCGTTAAAGGATTCTTTTATTTCATCTTCAACAGTAAAAAAAGCGGGCTATTGAATTTAAATGTGATCGTACAATCATTGTAAATGATGAACGCTCGGATCGTCAAAAACCGTTAGGACCTAGAAAATCGTCAAAATAATCCAAAATATCATATTAAATGATTGCGGACTGAAGGTATACCAGCTTCCTGACATTGTAAACATCTCGATATACCGTACCCAACACATTTTACTTCATTACCCCATGTCTGCAGAAATGGTTCACTGGATGAAAATTAACTGTACATGGTGAAGTCAAAATTGAAACAAGCGCTTATTTTGCAGATTTGAACAAATCGTAATTTACTATGAATAATAAAAAGTTGGAACGCTCTGAAAAACTTCCTATTCACAACATTCGTACAAATAGGGTTCGAAATAGGCAAACCAATGCCGAATGAGGATCTGAGAATACGTTCCGCTAGATAGATAGTACAATATATTGACCTGCAAGGTAGTTTTCTTGAAAAATTAACAAAAATCTTTTCGTGCGACAGTCATATCCTTTAACGAGTATGTGATTTAGGAATTACCTCATAGGACATATCCTTTTTTTTGAAGAGGATGATGGTAATCGTGTTAATGTTAATTGCGAACACTATAGAAATCTGCTAACGGAATATCTTTGGTCTGAACTGACCAATGGGGATATAAAAAATGTTTAATTTCAAGAAGAGAATGCGATTTGTCAGACAATCGATTAATTGTAAGAAAAATTTCCTGGGCGCGTTATTTCGCGAATTGGTAATAGCAATATCAAAATATCATGCTATCTTACGCCCTTGTACGATTAATTGCTTTCCCAAAACATTTCGATTAACAGTAACTACATATCCATTCTTATAAAATTAAGGACCATTAATGTCATAAGACTATATTGTACACGAGACAGTGCCTTTGTAATGTGTAAGAGCTTTACGTGAAGTTGGTGGGAGCTTTCGTCAAACAAATATCGAAAATTCGTTGAATGATCTAATTGATGGGACAATGGTACGGTTTCCGGTAAGGTTTACAACATTTACATCGTTGAATTCAGAAAAAAGCTCTTTCCAACAATGTCAAATTCAAGTACTGTTGTCCTAAAAAAAATCAAGTTAGCTTTGAATTTCAAATATGTGACAAGTAAAAATAAAACAAGTAAAAATAAAAAAATAATTAACATTTCCTGATGTTTATGCACAAATTTTCATTAAGAAGTCTCAAAGCGTTCTCGAGATATTGGACCGCTGGGTTACCGATATAATGTAATATAATTATATTGGGTTACCGATATAATTATTTAAATAAGTGAAGTCAAACTTTTTTTTCAACTTTCTATTATTAATAACCAAACACTCGAGCAAAGGTCGGGCAACGCCGCACAACCAGCAGAGAAAAAAAAAAGACATTTGTGAATTTTAAGTTAAAAAAGTTATTTTTCTTACAGAATTTACCTTTGTGTCTAGAATGCATATTGTTTTTAATATAAATTTTCTATTTATAATGTGTTTTCAAAGTTGAGTAATTTATTTTAACAGGTTGCAGAACTAGTAAAAAATTTTAGATATTCTCGACCACTGCCGTGTAGAATCCCCAAAGAGAAGTCAATTTAGCAAAAATCATGTATATAAAAGTTCCAGAATAACAAAAACAAAAATGTTACATGTTACAAAAATTGTTCAAAATTGTTACCATTTGTTCGGTTAGCACAAAATTTTGCTCGTCTTTATAAGCATCAAAAATAAAATCCCGGTGTCCACAAATAATATCACAAACGTTTTCGATGTGCTGTTGTAGTTCTTCACATTATTTACTTCTTCATCGTGATAATCATAAAAGAAATCGCAGGGCGTTAAATCCGGGGAGCGTTCAGACCAAGAAATGGGTTCATTACGCCCTATCCGTCTGTTACGAAATTCATTATTTTAATGTTCGTGAACTTCTCGTCTAAAATGTGGCGGAGCTCCATAGTGTAGAAACCACATAATCGTCTAACATTTAAAGGAACATCTTGTAATAATTGTGGCAGATTGTTTTGAAGAAAGTCTAAATAATTTTCACCTGTCAGTCGACCTGGAAGAAAGAAAAGCCCAACGAGCATGCCATTTAGTACTCCAGCCCAAACATTTACCGAAAATGGGTTCTTTTCACAGCATGCGGATTGTCTACTGTCCAAACATGGTTGTTGTGGAAATTATTTACCCCATTTCTTGTAAATGTGACCTCGTTGGTAGGCAAAATAAATATGGTAACATTTTCATTTCTGTTGTACAGATGTAAAAGCCACTGACAAAATTCAACTCTTCAAGGATAATCTTCGGGTTGTAACAATTGTATTCGTTCATAATGATAGGGATATATTGTCGTATAGCCTTCACGAACTTCAACTAGACTTGCAATAGACCCAGTAGACGTTGTTGGAAATATGAGAAAATGCAGCTTTTACAGTAATCAAGTCAAAGTATTTAGCTAAATGCTATAAAGACTATACCAGAGAACTTTAATCGCAAAGTAAGTTGTCGATATTATTCGAATTGGGGTTTTATTTCAAGCTCTTAAGAGAGAATAAAAAAAACTTTTTTATTCTTTAAAAATTTTCGTTCAATTTCAATATTAGAATAATATTCACAAAAAGCACTTACTCTATTATCATTTTCATTATATTAATTTTGTTTCGAAACTGGAATATACCGATTATGAAATGTTAATGCTGAGAGAAAAGTCCTTGACATGGTCTAAAAAGAAGCTTTGGCGTAGAGCCAACAACCCCATCCTGTATAAAATTACTGATATGAAAGCGAAAGGAGAAAAAGTCGGAGACTAGAAGACGACGACGCTTGCTACTGAAAAAAGCACCAGGATTTAAAACTGTGCGCCTGAAATGTTAGATCATTTTATTTAGCAGGAGCAATTTTGCAACAACAAGATTGTTGTAAATGTAAGTATCGTTGACATACACAAAAAAATATATTTACTTTCACTCATTACTTTATATATTACAAATTAATATAATTTATTTTTTAGTTTAGTTCTGAAAACGGGGGGAGAGTACCCTCCGAAACGTTAACGTTAAAAGTTTGTAAAATTTTTTATAACATTTTTATATCTTTAAAATTTTGTTCCTTAGGCAAATTTATTACAAAAAAGAAGCACTGAGAAATTTGTTTCCGTTTGGTTTTTTGTTTTTACCCAGTGATTCTTTCTTTACATAAAACAGGTATTTTTGATATTTTTTGAGTTTTAGATAGTGGCAAAAAACCCAAATAAAGGAAAAAAAATATAACAATTATTATTATGCCGAAGGCCTAATAAGCAAAATCTTATCCAAAGATCTGGAAATTCTTAGTGTTTCGAAATCGATTATTACAGTAGGACAATGCGAAGTTCTCTTACAAACTTGCCACATTGTTCGTAAGGTACTAAGCTGAATGGGAGGAGCTGAACTGCTTTCTCATCTTGGCATTGTAAACTTGACCAGCCTAGGCTGAGATGATATATGAATCATGTTTGTGACAATAATAATTATCCAGGTTCATATTGTGCCATTGATGATTTTAACCACAGGCATTATACCAAAGAACCTGAAAAATAACATCAAAATTCTAGACTAGAAGAAAATCTGTTTAGAATAATGCAGAGGGCGGTTATCCTTAATAGAACCCGCATCGCCCGAAAATTTTTGGAGGAATTAAGTTGTTTTGGCTCTGGCCCGTACTTCATTTAAAATCCAGCTTAGCTGGGAAAAAAGATCAAAAGGAAAATAATAAATAAATGAATAATAATAGTGAATCACGGAAGCGATAACAAATGACTCGGATGGAATTCGGTATACAATCGTGTAAAATACTACCTATAAAAAAAAGGAACCTGGACGCAGGTAAATGAAACAGAAGCACTTAATATACGAAACAATTGGTAATATGTCACAAACCAAAACATACAAATACTTGGTATTCCAACAAAATAGTAAAGTCAATCATAATGAAATTAAAAAGCGACTAACAAAGCAATATCAAAATCGACTAAAGCAAATATTGACTTCTAAACGTAACAGCAAAAATATATACAAAGCTATTAATACATATGCAGTACCCGTCCTAACTTACTCCTTCGGAATTATATGCTAGAGCGATACAGATTTGGATAAACTAAATAGAAGCACAAGAACAACATTAACACACTACATAAACCACAAAAGCGTTCACAGAAAGACTATATTTACCCAGAGAGCTAGGTGGAAGAGGTATTATAGGTCTCAAAATACAGCATTAGAAACAAATTATGAATCTCAGGCAATATTTCTACTCAAAGACCAATAGTTCCATTCCCAGAGCGATAATTAGCTGTCACAAGGACTACACACAACTCAATTTAAGTGCGAATATACAGGAAGAGTCAACAAACCATTGTTTTTAAATTTTCCCCTACACGATTCCTGCGGCTTCATATTCAGATACTGTGTAATGTTCTTTTCTGACATAAAAAGGTTCTGCATTTCATAGCACTCCCAAAAAAGATCACTGCATATATAATATGAGTTTCAAAATTTGCAAAATACACATTTTTTAAGGTGCCAATGTCCAAGAATTTCCCCAGTACAAGAAAAGTGTAAACAGATTTGAATAGTTTTTTTTTGTAAATGTTCTACGTGGTAAGGCCAGGATATATTCCAATCTAGGATTACTCCCAGAAATTTTACATGCTGTTGCGTTTTTAAAGTAGTATTATTCAATATTAAATTATCAGATTATTTAATTCTAGATTGTTTTGTTTTGAATTGTATTACATTTGTTTTCTCTTTATTCAGTATTAATTTGTTTTTTGTTTGCAAACCATTTATCAATATATATAACTGATTAGCAATTCCATACATTAGTTCTTACAGATCTGCACTGCTCACCAACATATTTGTATCACCAGCATACGTTGTTATTTTACTCCAGCTTATGTTATCATTTACATGAACTATGTCGTTTACATAGATAATGAATAATATTGGCCCTAGTACGCTTCCCTGGGGTATTCCAAGATGTATGGTGAACTTATTTGACATAGCGAAATCGTTCGAATTTTGAATTCTGACTTTCTGTTTTCGATCCTCGAGATATGATTATATCCATGTACATTTTTGTCCTCTAATACCATAAAGATCCAATTTTTCATAAAGAATACTATAATTTAATGTGTCATATGCTTTTGACAAATCAAGGAGTAGTCTCAAAGGAAGTTCATTGTTCTCCAGTGACCTCAGTATTTCATTTGTGAAATCTAATAAAGCTATTTTTGTTTCTTTTTCTAGGTATCCATGCTGGATGCTATTAAGTTGCTTTGTTGTAATCATGTAATTTATTAAGAGGTGATTACACATAACTTTTCCAAAAATTTTAGAGGATGAAAGTAGGCTTATTGGACGATAATTTTCAATTTTATATCGGTAGCGTTTTTTAAAAATTGGAACAACTAACGTCAACTTCAACTGATCAAGAAATATGCCATATTTAAAGGAGGTATTTATTATATAGCACAAAGCACAGCAAAAGTTTAGCTAGTAAGTCTATTGTGCATTTTATTAAATTCATCGAAATTTCATCATGGCTTGCACTACACTTATTTCTCAGCTTTTTTACACAATCAATCAATTCACCAATGTCCGCCTGTTTTAGCGGTATCGATGACCAATAACTTTGTAATTTTGTGGAAAATGGAACCTGCTGTAAGTCATTGAATAACGCAGATGCTGCATTTACAAAATATGTATTGAAATCATCTGCTATTTTTTCAGAATATCCTTCAATAATTTCAAGTTTGTTATTTCGCTGAGAAGCTTCTTGTATGTTCTTTACAATTGACCAGATGGTTTTAGATTTATTTCCTGATGATTTTATTATGTTTATACGAGGGTTGATCAATAAGTACCTGTGTTTGAAATAAAGACGTATTTTTTTTCACAAATTTATTTTTATTTTTCAACGTAGTCTCCTTTTAGGTCTATACACTTTTCCGAGTATTTCTCCAACTTTTTTAAGCCGCCTAAAAATACGACTTTTCAAACTCTTCAAAATACCCTTCTGTCTCGGCGATAACCTCTTCATTTGAGCTGATTTTTTTTCCTGCGAGTCATGTTTTCAAGTTAGGGAACAGAAAAAAGTCGCTGGGTGCCAGGTCTGGCGAGTAAGGTGGGGGCGGAAGCAATTCGTGCATTATCGTGATGGAACAGCACTTTTTCTTAGCCAAATGGGGCCGTTTCTCCTTCAATTTCTTGTCGAATCTGCCCAACAATTCACTGTAGTACTGCCCTGAGGCATCCATAACGATTATTCTTTTGGAATCCCAAAAAATCGTGGCCATAACCTTTCCGGCTGATGGAACGGTTTTTGACTTCTTCGGAGTAGATTCACCAGGAAAAATTCATTGTTTTGACTGTTTCTTGTTTTCTGGCATGTAATAATGTATCCAGGTTTCCATAACGATTATTTTTCTGAAATCCTAAAAAATCGTGGCCATAACCTTTCCGGCTGATGGAACCGTTTTTGCCTTCTTCGGAGTAGATTCACCCGGAAAAAATCATAGTTCCAGGTTTCATCAATGGTGAGGGCTCGATGTAAAAAGTCCAACGGATTTCGCTTAAAGCGGTCCAAACACTGCTTTTACACTGTTAGTTGAACCCGCCGACAACCGAATCGGGCCGACACTTTCCTCACACCTATCTTATTTAAAATCTTGATTGCCGTTCCGAAAGAGACACCTATGGCTTCAGCTACCTCGCGCACTTTCGTTCGCCGATCAGCGAGAATCATGTCATGGACCTTTTGGACGATTTCCTAGGCAACCAGGTCTGACAGGCCTTCAGGCTGTTCTTCATCCAAAACAGTTATACGACCACGCTTAAACTCGTTAAACCAATATCTCAGGGTTGTCATAGATCGTGGGTCACCATAGACAGCATCCAACTTCACTTTTATTTCTTCGCATGTTTTTCCATCCAAAAATAAAAAACGAATTACGGATCGATAATTGGCTGTAAAAAAAAAGAACTAACCTATGAATTTATCTGAAATTCAGCATGAGGTCGTTTAACAGTCTGCAGTGCACGATGGTAATGTCAATTTCATTCGTCAACGCCATCTGTTATCTAACACGGGTACTGATTGATCAACCCTCGTATATCTATCTTTTTTCATGTCCCTAAGTATTTTATTGTATTCTTTCTTTTTTTCATTATAAGAAGCTCTGAATTGTTTGTATTTTGTTTTTAAAACATACAATACATCTAAGTCTTTCTTAGACCTTTCTAGTGTTGGGTTTCTTTTAAATGGGTTTCTTAAAAAAATTAAAATTAAATCTTTATAACAATTGTCATCGAAAAAATTATGTGTTTAAGGTAGAAAGGTTGAAATTACATGTTTGAGGTACAGAATCAAAGACATGGTGATGCCAGGATAGCAGTGTCATCAACATACGTAGTGGTTTTTGTTTTCGGTAGGTCTGCTGTATATAAGAGGTAATATCGGCCTAAGTACGTTTCCTTAAGGAAGTCGGTGTAATCACTGCGTTGCTTCACAAGTGTCTGTTAGGTATGATTTAAGCAACAGTGGGGATGAGGAAGGTGCTTTTTTGTACCTTGTAATCTAGTATGACACACCTTATCAAAAGCCTGAGATATATCAAGGAAAGCTGCAGAACAGTATATTTTGGTATTTAGACCTAGATTTAATTTTACTAATTTCGCTAATATCGTTCATTTTAAAAAAATCATCAGGAATGATATTACTGGAATCCCATATGATTAGTAGCCCAACATATATTTAGATAAGTATATGGTTTTTGGTTTTATATCTATGTTTACAGTTGTAATGATGTGTTTTGCATCAGGAAAATTTGTATATTTTAATATAATCACTCTGAATTGTATATGGTTGTGTTGATGACTGACTGTGTTATTTTACTCCAACTCCTAACACAAGTTTACCTTATGAGAGTTGGCTTCATAACAATAAAATTGTGCTATAAGGAAATTTTTTTTAGTTTCAAATGGAAGGGTATTTATTATAAAGTGTATTTATTGTAAATTGTCGTAATATATACCATCAAGTTGTTATGGGGGAAATAAATGTATTATTATTATATTATTGTTTAGATCTTTATTAATTGGATTCACTAGTCACTAGTCTATCACTATTCACTAGTCACAGATGTTTATTGCGTAAGCCAAACTGATGATTCGGGATTATTTTACTGTCATTATTATGTTGAGCCTCTTGACAAACCACTTCTCGATAATAGAGAAGAAACAATGTGTTGCCCAATATGCACCCAGGGTGGTTATAACATAAATATTAGTAACTTAAAACTTGTTAAAAGCGTAAATAGTAATAGACATTTGCATGGATATGAAATCATTGAAATAGCATGAGAAAAGCATGAACCGGGATAAGGGACCTATTGTATTCAGTCAACTTTTAGAATTATTAATGTAACGCTTGGTTAACTTTATGTTTTCTAATTTTTACACGTTTCATGATTTTTTCACGTTTTATTGTGTTTATAGGATGATGCTAACAGGGTTAGCCAAACACGCTTCGGAAAAATTTAAAACAAGTGATTTGGTTTGGTTTAGTCGATGGTATGAAACATGGTCCGATGATATTCTTTAAATGGAATATCGTTTTTTTCAAAAATCGCCTTTTCAACGTAGTCAAGTCCAGTGAAAAAGAGAGTGGGAGAGAATAAATGAGGGTATTTTTTTTAATTCTTCGTGAAATTTGATTAATAATCAAATGAGGTTTTGAACTAAATTTGTTTTTGTCATAAATGAAAAGATCATATTTCCTTATAATTAAATCCTTATCCATTTCCTTATAATTAAAAAATTATATCAAATTGAAAATAAATTTTTAAACCTAGTACCGATGACGTGCCGACAGTTCCCGAAAAAGCCCGAACGCATGTGACCTCACAATGGTAAAACGAACGCCAATATCGGGTCGGCTCGGAACAATTCCGAAGTTACACCTAAATTTTCTTTCGCACCCTTTCCGAAAAGACGTTCGGAAAGAATCGAAGTCCCGTGGAAATAAAATAATGTATCGATGTTAGTCATTGTTCTATAGATTTAATCTATATCTTGGACTGCATTTGTTGGTTTGCTAGCGATTTGAAAATATATTTTACTTTTAATTGTTATTTAGGCTTTCGGTGCTGTTTTCGACGTTATAATCATTGATCTTTACATAAGATATGGAGGCTTAAAGGTAAGTTCAGAGTGAAATATTGAAAATAAATTAGGGTTCCTTTGGTTTTTGCATTCATTTTTATAATTTTTATTTATATTATTTAATTCATGTAGGGAAAACTAATTAATGTGCCAATTTTGTAGGAAGGAATATTCCTGCGTGTCCGCAAAGAATCTACATGTAGCAACACAACCGAGAGTGGTAACAATGAGAAAGCCCTACAGGATCGTCTATTTTGTAGGACACGAATAATAATATTCAAGAAAGTGCAAATAGACAAGGACAAAATTCGACTACCAATTTGGAAGGTAATCTTATATGAAAAGTCTTATACGAATGAAAGTTTTACAGGATAATCTAATTTGTAGATGGTCGAAGAGTACAGAAATTTGTGTGACTATAAAAGCTTTCCACTCAAAAAATATGGGATAGGTGCCTTCTCTTATTTGGAAAATCTCTAGCTGGTCATGCATTATAGATAGTTAGCAGTTGGATTTATTCATATTTGCAAATCTTATTAAATTAAGAGTCTACTGTGGAGGTTTGTAAAACATATAAGGCGAAAAATCGCCATCATTTTAAAAATATTGAAAACCTTAAAGCAATATTGTAGTATGGGTGATTTTTGAAAATAATATTAATATAGTTTAGTGTGGTGGTTTGAAGAATCAGTATGGTTTCAAAAGTATTGCAAACTTCAATAAAAACAATCAAACTATTATAAAAACAAATGTATATGTAATTTTGGGTAGTGATTGTTTTTCTTCTGAATTGATTCTTAATGTAGTTTACATATTGGAATCTACTGTACTATATTATCCATATTATCCTAGTTGGGGGTGGTTTTATTATGTATTCAAAAAATTTTAATAGTGTATTCAAAAACATTGTTTCGCTTCTTGAGGATAAAAATATAGAATTAATTAAACTGTCTTCGGTTAGTTCTGGCATAAAGTTATCACAATCTGACGTATAGAATACGTCATTGGAAAAATACGAGAGTTCGATTTTTTCAAACCTCACGCAGTTATTAACCATAATATGTTGTCTTATACAGACTATATTGTTATCATTGCTATAACACTAGTGATTTTACAATCACCTATAATATCAACATAAATTTATTGATATGCATTAAAAAAATTAAAACTAATTACGTTTAAAAAAACAAATTTACTTTTTACTTAACCAATAATAATTTTGACAGTATATATACAAGAAGAAGACGCTGACAGTAGTGACGTGAAAACACTTTATCATAATGACGTCACAAACATGACATCCAATAGCGGCGCGTTCGTAGGCACATGGTTTTTTAAAATTCTATAAATTTTAATTCATTTTTTACATTTAATTCATAATTGACTGTAAAAAAATTCAAGTTTTTCGCATCGATTATCAATATTATTTAAGTTTTAAAATAAAGTAAAATGATATTTATTTTTTATTCAAAAACCCAATTGGTAACATTTGATATCAGTGAAACATAATATTCTTCTGTACTCGTCTTTCCATTTTCCAAATAGTCGATGAAAATAATGCCTAGCGAATCCCAACAATCATTGGTTATGACCATTTCGGTCAAAGTGAGCTTGTTCGACCCCTTCGGGGCACGTTCACCCGATAATATCCACCGTTTTGTCACTCTTTCATTTCTGGTGCATATGGAAAAATCCAAGTTTCACCAGTAGTTACAAATCGCTGCAGACATTCCTTCAGATTGCGCTTTTATATATCTGAATGCCGTTGTGAAATGGTTACCGGATTCCCTTTCAGGTCTGCAGCAAAGCCTGATACCCATCTCATATCTAAACGTTCATGTAGAATAGCGATCGTCCAAAACGTTTATCATCTCAACAATCTCTCTAACTTTCACATTGCGATCGACCAATACCATATGGATTTTGTTAATCATTTCCTAAGCAGTAACCTCAAAAGGGGCGTCCTGAGCGCTAAGCGTCATTCATACTGGTTGCCGCATGTCGAAATTTCGTAAACCACTTACGAACCATGAAATGAAAACCATGAATCGGTTTGCGCAATGTAGTATTTGATAAACACACGAAATTAACTTTTTCCATGATAGCAAAAATATAGAAATTAACTGTTTCCAAAAACTGTGAAAGCAAAACTAAATGTCATATCGGCTTATCATTCATGGAGCATCATTAAAAAAACAGCAAGCTACTTTTCAGAAAGGCAATGACCTTCATTGACACTCATCTTCAGCACTTTATTCGCGTAAAAATAGAGAAACTATGTAATGTGGATGATCGAATTGGCTTACCATTATGTATTGATGACACACTATTCGATGGGCCTGCTCTCTGGTGATACACACCGTTAATTGGATGTGCGGTGTTCTAAGAAAAAATAATATAATCAATAAACTGGGGATATTATGTAATTTCATGTTTACCTTTGCAATTTGCAGTAATACTATAGAGTGTTTAATATTATCTAACATAACCTAAAATGAAAAAAAATAACTCAAGTTGAGAGTGTTGACAGAATAGAACAAAAACTTACATTTGCATGCTGTAATATCGTCTCACAAGTGGATTTCTCTAGAGGATCAGTCAGGCTACCCATTCTTTCTTCCAGTTTCTATAACAATGAAACGAAAACAGATTACTTAACCAAGTAGTTGCATCCAGAAAAAAACCTTACGCTTGTTTGCTCGATCATCAACTGAAGATAGGCATCGGCTTCAGAAACTTTGTTGTCGAAATCTTTCAATGTTGGAGGTGGATGGGGCGGTTCCCACCTTGACTGAAAGAAAGAAAAATATACATATTACTGAACAAAACTTTAGCAATTTTTAGTGTAAACAGATTAGCTCGATATATATATATATATATATATATATATATATATATATATATATATATATATATATATATATATATATATATATCGACACGCATTAAGCGAGAATTAGATACTCTTAGAATAATCGAAAACCAAAATCGCATAAGTGAATTAGAGCCACAAAATCCAGGATTATGGAGGTCTACTAAGAATATTCTACGAAACTAGAAAGAAATCAATCTCTTCTGTTTAACGATAGGTTACTACATAGCGATTAAGAGAAATGTACTGTATTCGGTGAACACTTGGAAACAGTATTTGATCAAAAGCATTCACAACATGCCTTTGCAAATTTGATACAAAGTGAAGTGACAGCCCACACCCTACTAGAAGGTGTAGACATTAACACTACATCGCCACAGGAGATGGCAGTAATTAATACCCTAACGATTAAAAAAGCACCAGGGCACGACCAAATACTGAATATAATACCCAAAAATGCAAGGGAAATGCTGATTGCCTATCTAACTTCACTTTTTAATCCTTGTCTAAAACTTGGATATTTTCCACAAACATGGAAGCACTCATTCATTCTGATTTTCCCAGGTAAAAATCACAAATTTATTTCAATTTATAGGCCAATAGGTATCCTTTCAACAATCGCAAAACTCTTTGAAAAAATTAAATACAACAGATTGAACGAAGTGATTGTTAACGAGAACATTCCAACCTTCCAATTTGGTTTCAAACTAGGACATTCTTCGTGTGTTCAACTCCAACGCTTAATATAAACTAGAAAAGAGGGCTTTGAGAACAAGGAGTACACTCTATACCATATTCTTAGACTTGGTCCAAACCTTTGATAGCATACATAAAATAGCATCGGTAAGATACCAGAATATTTAAAAGCCATCCTTTTTTAACAAACAACATCAACTATTAGAAAAATCAAAACCTTCCAATTTGGTTTCAAACTAGGACATTCTTCGTGTGTTCAACTCCAACGCTTAATATAAACTAGAGAGGGCTAACTCAACGAAGGATATGCCAGACTACCTCAACTCTACCCGCTTATCAACAGGAGATCCTCATTAAAAGCAGAATGTACCTTACTGCTATACAAATCACTAATTCAGCCTTTAATCCTTCATGCATGCGTTATCTGGGGCAACGCATCGTCTACCAATGTTACCAATGTAAACAAAATGCAGGTTCTTCAAAACAAAAATATTACGAATAGCTGTGAATGCCGAAGGGTATGTGTCAACCGATAATTACACCGAGAACTCGGCCTACTAGCAGTCTGTGAGTATATTAAAAAAAGAACGATAATTTTTATCAAAGGTTAGAACAATGTCCAAGCACGGAACTTTACCACCTAGGGCGCTTAAACATACATACAAGACTGAACAGAAAACTACCTCAAGATATGGTATTTTAGAATAGATTTACCATGTTATTGTTAAAACTTTCATTACTTATTTCATTAAACACGGTCTTGTAGAACAATTGTAATTGTTGAGCAGACATTTCCATAAATAAAAAAACCTACTAATTGGTTATAGTCACACATAATAAATTATTTACACTCTGAATACTCCTACGTATTTATATATCGATATATATATATATATATATATATATATATATATATATATATATATATATATATATATATATATATATATATATATAGTGTAAATAGTATAGTATATAAATGTATATAGTATATAGTATAGTATATAAATGTATATATATAAATATATATACATATATATATATATATATATATATATATATATATATATATATATATATATATATATATATATATATATATATAATATATATGTATATATATATATACATTTATATATATATATATATATATATATATATATATATATATATATATATATATATATATATATATATATATATACATTTATATATATATATATACATTTATATATATATACATTTATATATATATATATATATATATATATATATATATATATATATATATGTATATATATACATTTATATATATATATATATATATATATATATATATATATATATATATATATAAATATATATATATATATATATATATATATATATATATATATATATATATATATATATATATATATATATATATATAGTGTAAATAATTTATTATGTGTGACTATAACCAATTAATAGGTTTTTTTATTTATGGAAATGTCTGCTGAACAATTACAATTGTTCTACAAGACCGTATTTAATGAAATAAGTAATGAAAGTTTTAACAATAACATGGTAAATCTATTCTAAAAAAAAACATATTTGAGGTACTTTTCTGTTCAGTCTTGTATGTATGTTTATGCGTCCTAGGTGGTAAAGTTCCGTGCTTGGAGACTGTTCTAACCTTTGATAAAAATGATCGTTCTTTTTTAATATACTCAGAGACTGTTAGTAGGCCGAGTTCTCGGTGTAATTATCGGTTGACACATACCATTCGGCATTAACAGCTATTCGTAATTTTTTTGTTTTGAAGAACCTGCATTTTGTTTACATTGGTAACATTGGTAGACGATGCGTTGCCCCAGATAACGAATGCATGAAGGATTAAAGGCCGAATTAGTGATTTGTATAGCAGTAAGGTACATTCTGTTTTTAATGAGGATCTCCTGTTGATAAGCGGGTAGAGTTGAGAGAGTCTGGTATATCCTTCGTTGAGTTAGTTAATTATGTGAATTTTCTATGTTAATCTGGTATTCAGGTATACACCCAGATACTTGACAAATTCTTCATTTGTTTTTCAAGCGATTGAGTGTTGATTTATGTGTATTATCGGAGAGTTATTGACTCTCCTTAGAGTAAAAATTTTTGCAACGCACTTGTCTGTATAGATTTTTACATTGCATTTTTTTGAGCCAGTTTACAATAGTATTTGTTGCTCTTGAAGTTTAGTTATCTTAAGTTCAAGATTTTGTTCCTTGATTAGAATAATGGTGTTATCTGCAAACATAAGGAGAGGTGCTTCTGTTTCTGGTATGTCGTGTAGGTATCGGTTAAAAAGAATTGGGTCAAGTATATTATCCTGTGGCACTCCGGTTTTGATTTTTCTAATAGTTGATGTTGTTTGTTAAAAAAGGATGGCTTTTAAATATTCTGGTATCTTACCGATGCTATTTTATGTATGCTATCAAAGGTTTGGACCAAGTCTAAGAATATGGTATAGAGTGTACTCCTTGTTCTCAAAGCCCTCTTTTCTAGTTTATATTAAGCGTTGGAGTTGAACACACGAAGAATGTCCTAGTTTGAAACCAAATTGGAAGGTTGGAATGTTCTCGTTAACAATCACTTCGTTCAATCTGTTGTATATAATTTTTTCAAAGAGTTTTGCGATTGTTGAAAGGAGACCTATTGGCCTATAAATTGAAATAAATTTGTGATTTTTATCTGGGAAAATCAGAACGAATGAGTGCTTCCATGTTTGTGGAAAATATCCCAGTTTTAGGCAAGAATTAAAAAGTGAAGTTAGATAGGCAATCAGCTTTTCCCTTGCATTTTTGGGTATTATATTCAGTATTTGGTCGTGCCGTGGTGCTTTTTTAATCGATAGGGTATTAATTACTGCCATCTCCTGTGGCGATGTAGGTTTAATGTCTACACCTTCTAGTAGGGTGTGGGCCGTCACTTCACTTTGTATCAAATTTGCAAAGGCATGTTGTGAATGCTGTTGATCAAATACTGTTTCCAAGTGTTCACCGAATGCAGTACATTTCTCTTAATCGCTATGTAGTAACCTATCGTTAAACAGAAGAGATTGATTTCTTTCTAGTTTCGTAGAATATTCTTAGTAGACCTCCATAATCCTGGATTTTGTGGCTCTAATTCACTTATGCGATTTTGGTTTTCGATTATTCTAAGAGTATGTAATTCTCGCTTAAAGCGTGATGTGTTAAGTTATTAACTACATTTTCGGTTATGTTTTCTGTCATTATCGTCTAGCCCAATTCATTTGATTAATTAGTTGATTTATGGAGGTAGGAGGCGTATTATTTTTAAATGCTTTTGTTATTTTTGGTGGCATTGTTCAGAGGCGTATACTTTCTTGAGTTGTTGTTGTAATATGTGTAACTTTTTTATCGATATATGGTTTCTTTATGAGAGGTATCTGTCCATTCTATCCTTGAAGAGTTCCTACTTTACTTTGCCATTTATAAGTTTTGCCTTAGGAGAATGTTTAACAGGTTCGACTTGAAATGCAATTATAACTGGCAGATAATCTGAGTTGAGCTCTATGTGCACCGTTATTCTTTTCTTAATTTTTTTTGTATGATTATATCAAAAATGTCAGGTTTGTGATCTTTCCTGTATGGGTAATATGTGCGATCATCCGGTGCGAGTACCGGTAGGTTGTATTTTGCTGTAATTTCAATTAACTTTACCCCATTTGGGTTGGTTTGGCCACGGCCCCACAGAGTGTTTTTGTATTTAAAGTCTCCAATTAACAATGTTGCTTTTGTGGTGTTGATTGTAAGTCGTTGTCCATTAATTTTTTGTTGGATTGTTTGTAGACAGTATATAATTGGATGCTGGTGCTTTGAGAAAATTTACAATGATTGATACAATTTCTAAGTTTGTAACTTTTGGCATATCGATTGGGCTGTGAGATATTTCAATTTTGAATAAGATAGATCGATCGAGATAAGATGGATCGTTGAGCTTGGATTCCTTTGGTATTCCAATTAAGTATTTTAAGGCCGTTGAAGGTTTGTTGATAATTATTAACAAGTTTTATATTATGGGCCATTTAAAAGGCATGAAAAAAGATTTCTTAGAAGGAAATTTTTAATTTGTGTGATATACGGTTTCAGTGGGTCAAAAACAGAATATTCTTGAGGAATCAAGGAGAGGGATTTTCTTATGAAGGACGTGTTAGGGTTTCTGCATTGATTTTCTTTTGACCTGATCTTGCTGTCTGAGTGGCGTAAGCATTATGAGTTGATGTATAGTGTTTATTTATTATTGGGGTGTTTCTGTAATAGCTGCATCCCTTGTAGTTTGCGGAGTATTCACCCTTATAGTTTACACAAGTTGGTGGGTGAGATGTTTTTTTTTAGTACCGTTGTTATAATAGTAATTTTTAGTATGCCCTGTCTGTTGACACCGGTGGCTGTGAGGAATGTTTTTGGCTAACCTTCTTGATTCAACTGTGATCACAGAGTTTTCCAGTCTGTTTATAAATTTCTTCAGCTTTCTCATTTGCTGTTAATTCGACGACTACCGGCATTTGAGTTATGTCTTTGTAGAAGAGTTTTTAATATAGGTAGATCATATTGTTTTAAATGGTATTTAATATCGACTGTAGTTAGAGAGAGAGAAACATTTTTTAATGATACTGCTAGTGGTTTACTTTTTGAATCCCGATCTGTGTGAAATTGAATTTTATTGTCTAGCTAACGCTTAGCTAAAGCACGATAATCGTTGTTGGAGGTTAAGTTGATCTTCAACGACTTACTTGTGACTACCGTGGTAAATTTACTGCTGGTTATTTTTTTATATCGCTTATAATTTTCTTGTGATTGTGTTGACTGTGTAGAAAAATTGTAGTACATGTAGTTCCTGGCTGGCTACTATCGTCTGATGGTTCTATCTCTGGTGGTAAATAATATCTATTTTGGGTTAACATATTTTTAGGATCCCACTGGTACCGTTCCTATACATCGTTTATTGGTGAAGATAAGTGGTCACCATTATGTTTTTGAGTCACTATTTCACTTGCCAGCCCCGACGGGCAGGCAATATTAAATGGTAATTTATACCGCACTTGAGATTTTAAGTATTGTCCCATTCAACGTTAGTTTATATTTTTTCATAGAATTTTATCACACCCTTTTTGTCGCTGTAAAACTGATAACGGAGCGAAGGAATACGTCCGCACTGTTTTACCGCTTGCAAAGATTTCGAACTAACTGGTGTACCTATTAGTATTGTCGTTTTTTGATATTTCACAAAAATAAATTTTATTTGGGTCAATACATTATTAATCTGCAATATAATCCCCAATGTTATTGACATTGTTCAGTCATTTCTCTGACAAGGTTTTTCTATTCCCTTTTTAAAAAATTAGGGTAATTCATTAATAAAATATTAATTAATAAAATTTTCATCGAAAGTAGCTTTAACAGAATAACATCGCTGCAGCATTGCATTTTTTTCACCAAGATAATGATCCTTAGATCTAAAAATATGGCAATATAATGGTGCGCCATCGGGGGGATACGGTGGGTGAGAAAATTTTGCTCAGCCTAACTCTGATTTTTTCTTGGGTGATTCTTATATTGTCATCCTGCAGAATAATACAATTTTCTTTCTTCAATTATCATACACTTTTGATTATAAAATGTACTATTTTTCATATAATTTTCATTTAACTGAATAATCAAAAAGTGAAACAAGAAAAAAATCCTATTGATATTAGGGGGATCGGAAAGTAATGTCGTTTCTGCGCATATCAATATTTGTTTATCATTTACCAGCTGATTGTGTACATCAAAGTCGTGCTAAAGACATTTTAAGGTTAAAGTGACTTTTTACTTGTAAATAATTAAATCTTAATTTTTTTACAGTTTTGGGTGAAATAGCAAGGCAAATACCAGAAGAGGTACATATATTATACATTACAGAGGTACATTATATGCTTTTTGAGTTTCACAAGGGTAGTAACGTAACAGTTGCTACCAAAAACATTTTCGATGTTTATCCAAGTGACGTTCGGAAATGTCAAAAGTGGTTTTCTAAGTTCAGATCCGTTAATTTTGATCTTTCCGACTCGTATCGATCAGAAAGACCATTACTTTAGACAATGACGTGTTAAGGGTGGAAGTGGATGCAAATCCGTGTCGGACAGTCGAGAAACTGTCAAACACTCTTAACCAATCTTGGTCGACCATCCAAGAATGTCTATTCAGAGTGTAAATAATTTATTATGTATGACTATAACCAATTAATAGGTGTACTTTTAAGTATTGTCGTTTTTTGATATTGAACAAAATTGAATTTTATTTGAGCCAATACACTGTTAATCTGCAATATAATTTCGAATGCTATTGACAATCTTCGCTTATCTCTCTGACTAGGTTTTTCTATCCCCTTTTTGTAAAATAAGAGTGCTTTTGAAGTAAAATATTCCTCAAGAGTAGTTTTAACAAGATAGCATCGCAGCTGGATTTTTTCCACCAAGATAATGTTGCATAGATCCCAAAAGATGGCAATATGATAATGTGCATCAGGGGGATACGGTGGGTAAGAAAATACTATTTGCAGCTCTCATTACTGCAATATTCATTTCGCGTGTCCATCTAATACGTGGAGTGCGCTCGGTCCTACTGACTCCTTATGGGGGGCGAGCCATCCGGTACCTGATTATTAGCTCCTGCTTTTTGTTGAGTTTGTATTGAAGTCTCTAGTGTTGGTTGACTTTTATATTCTAATTGCGGATGAATTTTTCCAGTTGCCTTGTTCATTGCCATTCTTGTGGTGCCATAGAGTTGGGAGTTGCCACTCGCAGCAGACTCACCAACCCCGGACAAATCCTCCCGACGGTTCCGAAGAGTTCTTGTCCGCAAAACCCTATCGCCTGGTATATCATAATATTTTTCAGTCTCCATAAAAAACAAACTTTGGGGTCAAGGGAAAAAACGGTCACCCAAGGCAGAGCCCTGATTTACCATTGGATTGCTATTTATTACCGGAGGGCGCTAGGTATCCGGAGACATCGTTAGAGACACTTTAACCCTGTGCCATTCAGCTCCACGGCACGATGGATTTCCACCTTGAACTTGGGGTTTTTTTTAGAGGTGTGCTCCTCTCAGCTCGGGAAGGTGGCGGCGCCACTCACCAAGCAGTCTGTCCGCCCCTGCCTTATATATATTACTATTATTAAAGAGAATTCTCAGCTTCTGCTGGTTTATGTTTTATCATATCTCGGGGTAATTTACACATCAACGAGACAGACTTGGACGATATTTGCAATCTGCACTAAGGAATTTTCTGACACTACGGAATGTGTCCAGTATAACTGACTTACTAATAGTAGATAATCTGTGTTGGATATTTAGTTGGTCCAGGTGTTTAGTAAGTGTCTTTGGGACAATTCCTGTTATAGAAATGATGAGCGGATAAATGTGTACTTTGCACCCTTTCAACATTTTCTTGATTTCAGCCGCTAATTTTAGGTATTTATTAACTTTTGTAGCATATGTTGTTTGTATGTTGTGGTTTAACGGGACTAATTACTGTTACTTCATTTTTTACTTTATTGAAAACAATTATATCTGGTCTATTGGCTTGTATCGTAATGTCCGTTGTTACCTCACGATCCCAGTATAATTTATAATCTGTATTTCCAACACTGGTTCCGGATAATATTTATAGTATGGCTTTTTTGATTGAATCACGCCAGCATTTTTTGCAAGTTCTTGGTGTACGACCTTAGCCACGTTGTCATGCCTTTTTGAGTAATCTATGCCTACCAATGAGGACCCGCCTGTTATATGCTCAATATTCCCTCGATGCTTTCCACATGCCCTGCATTTATGCACAGCGTTCTTGTCCTTCATTATGTATTTCCGATAGTTTCTAGTATTTATCACTCGGCCTTGTACGGCATATATAAATCCAATTGTTTCGCCGTGGATAGATCCCCGCATATAAAGATTTGAGGCCTTCATGTCGACGCATTCTTGATATAGGTGATTAGGATGGGTACCATGAAGTTCTTTCTGCACAAATTGAGACACAGCTGCAAACAGTTGTGTCTCAATTTGTTTGAATCTCTCTCTGGTTCAAGTTCTGTATTGCTTAGTTGGAGAGGAGTACTTTTTGTATTTGCTAGACATATCACTTTGTATAGTAGATTTTGCTCAGATTTTTTGTAAAAGTAATTTCTGAGGGATTTAATTTGATATACATAAAGGTTATCTATATCTAATATACCCATACCTCCCATATTCGGGGGTAGTGTCGTACGTTCTACAGCTGATTTCGGATGGCGCATTCGATATTTTGTTAAAATGACTCGAGTTGCACGAGAAATAGCTTCTGGATCAGTAAATGACCATTTTATGATGCCAAATGAATAGATCAAGGTCGGGAAAGCGTATGTGTTAATAGCTTTTACTTTGTTTGTATAACTTAGTTTTGTTTTACATATTGAATGTATCCTTTTTTTATATTCCCGAGTTAGGTTATTTTTAATGCCGGTATGGTTTATACCTTTAGGTTACATGATTCCCAGATATTTGCAACTTTCCTCAGCTGTGAGGTTTCTGATCATCTGTTTGTTATCTTTCGCGAACTCTTCAGTAGTAGTTAGGTCGCCTCTTATTAGGTCTATTATTTCGCATTTTTCCAACCCAAATTCCATATATATAGAGTTACTGAATCCTTTAGTGATATCTAATAGTTTATTCAGTTGTGTTCTACTATTAGCGTATATTTTTAAGTCATCCATGTATGTGGTGGTTTATAATGCAGTTGCTGCCATCTCTGGTTTTAATGTTGAATCCATATTTGGTAGCATTTAATGATCGGTTTAAGGGATTCAGGCACTTGTTAAAGAATGTCGCCATGAATTTATGAGTAATAGTTAATTTTTTATACCAGAAGTTGCAGACTTGGTCTAGATCAGGAGTTTCCCAGTTAATTGTATTCTTAATGGCAATTTACAGCATATTGGTAACGTAAGCAGAGCAAGTATTTGGGTCCCGCATAATGTGTCCGAAGAAAACAAATCCACCACGTACAACTTAATGCTTCAACGGTACAATACATACGGGTTTTTTGATGGTTTGATAACTGGAGATAAATAATGTGTCCTGTATGATAATCAAAAACGCAAAAGGCAGTAGCTCTCTCAGAGTAAATAGCCACGAAGTACTGCTAAGCCAGATTTACTTCCCAAAAAGGCGCTTTTGTGTGTTTGGAGCAGTATTCGCGGAATCTTTCATTTTAAAGTGCTGAAACTTGGACAAACTGTGAACAATTGGGCTTTTGAACATTTTTTTTGTCACAAATGGGAAGATCATATATAAGTTTCATAACAAAACTATTTTTTTTTGTTATAATTAAAAAGTTATATCAAAATGAAAATCAATTTTTAAACCTAGTACCGATGACACGCCAATTGACAATTCCAGAAAACAATCGGAGCAATATGTGACCTCACAGAATGTACCGCCAATCGCTTCGACTCGGACCAATTCGGTTACTTAAACCCGAAATTTTCTTTCGTCCTCTTTCTGAACAGACGTTCCGAAAGAATTGGAGTTTTGGGCAAATAAAATAATGTATCGATCTTTAGTCATTGTTCTATAGGTTTAACCTATATCTTTGACTGCTTTTGTTGGCTTGCGATCAATTTGAAAATATACTTGCTTTTAATTGTTATTTAGGCTTTCGACGTTATTCTAATATATCTATACAAGATATGGAGGCTCAATGGTAAGTTCAGAATGAAATCAGATTAGGGTTCCTTTTGTTTTTATAACTTTTATTTATATTATTTAATTCATGTAGGGATAACAAATTAACGTGCCAAATTTATAATAAGGAATATTCCTGTGTGTCTGCAAATAATCTACATGTAGCAACACAACCGAGGGTAGTACCAATAAAAAAACCTTACAGGATCGTCATTTTGTAGGATAGGAATAATAATATTCAAGAATTGGACAAGAACAGAACAAAGGAACAACAAGAACAAAATTCGACTACTGATTTGGAAAGTATTAGAAAAGTATCATATTAATGAAAGTTTATATAACCAGTTAAATTAAGGACTGGCAAAGCAGTTTTCCATGGAATCAAAACAAACATCTGAAGGAGTATATAAAAAAAAGAAAATAGAAAAGCAAACCTACTACCCAAACAAAAAGTAAAGAAAATGGTATATGCATATTCTAAATAAAAACAAAACAGTTAAAGTATTTTGATTTTGGTACATTTCATCTATTGATTCATTTCGTAGGGTATGTTTAAACATATATTAGAAAATTATTCAGTGGTTCCAAGATATGTTGTGGTACATAATGGTTTTCTAGCGGGTAGACCTTAACAGGACAGCTCCACACTTCGACTATAAGTTTTCCACTCAAAAACAAAAAGGTTTAGGTGCCTTCTCTTATTTAGAAAATCTCTGCCTGGTTATGCATTAGAGCATTAGAGTTAGTTAGCACATACATTTATTTATATTTGCAATTATTATTAAAACAATAGTCTAATGTGGTGGTTTGTAAATATGTAAGGCGAAAAATGATATCGTTTTAAAAATACTGAAAACTTTAATTAAAACAATAATGTAGTATGGGTGGATTTTTTTTGAAAATATTGTTAATAGAGTTTAGTGTGGTGGTTTGAAGAATCGGTGTGGTTTTAAAAGCATTGCTAATAGAGCTTAGATTGTTAATAAGTTTAGTGTGGTGGTATGAAGAATCGGTGTGGTTTTAAAAGGATTGCAAACTTCAATGAAAGCAATCAAATAAATATGTATATAATTTTGGATAGTGTAGATAGTGGATATATGTAACAGTGTATTCTTTATTGAAATAAAATTAGAGATTTAAACAGTATGTATGTGTTTTGTTTTTCTAATTATGCTTTATATTGTTTTTTCGCTCAAAAAATAGTTACAAAACTAGAAAATATCTTTTGGTTATTCAATATTTAACATTTTTCATTATTTTTGAAAACCAATATTACAAATATATAACATTTTTCATTAATAGTCAAGGTAACTATATAAACTTTACTTTGAACTTTATGTGCTGGACATACACGTACTTTTACAATGCAAATACCATTTTTGCGGTTAAGTTGAACCTAACCTATATTCTTGTCACCGTAACTCTCCGATGACACCCTACAAATATTGTAATTATATTTAATAGAAATATTTTGTTTCTAATTTACATTTATATTATTATTTTTTTTTTTAAACTGACATCGATGCTTTAGCACCTCGAACTTCAGCTGTATTGAACCAAATGTAATTTTTCAGAAAATCTGAGACCATAAAAATATCCACTGCAGGTATATTATTAGAATTAGCCTTTATAAACCTTTGTCACTTAACCAACAATAATTTTGACAGTATATATACGAATCAAAACCGTTGACGACGTCACAAACATAGCAGCCAATCATGGCGCGTTCGTAGTCACGTGATTTTTATTTAAATTTTATACATTTTAATTCAATTATAATTAATTGTAACAAGTTTTTAAAAAGTTTTTCGCATCGATTATCAATATTATTTATGATAAAGTTTTAAAATAAAGTAAAAAAATCGATAATTATTTTTTATTCAAAAGCCTAATTGGATAGAATAAATCAATCTTTAATTAAAATGTGTCCAGCGATTGTCAACAGAAAAGGTGTTATTTTGCAACACGATAATGTAAGACTGTACCGCGCAAGACGAATCCTGGAAAAAAATAATGAACGAGGGTGGGAGGACCAAACCTCACCCACCATACTCGCCCATCGGATTTCAATTTATTCCGATCGCTACAACACTTTCTATGTGACAAAAAATTTTAAAATTTGGATTATATCCAAAATGCTTTCTCCAGATACTTTGCTCAAAAACCAATTGATTTTTATCGATCCGGCATTGAAAATTTGTACACTAGATAGCAAAAGGTTATTGATAACGAGGGTGATTGATTGATTTAAAATAAAAACTTGTTAGAAATTTGTTTAAATTTAATGTAAAAAAACGACATTACTTTTCGGTTTCCCTATAAGTGTCTTTACCAAAGTTGTTTACAAAACTGTTTTCTGACACAATAGGTCCTATTATAGTTTTGTCACTCTCCAATCAGAAAAAAAAACTGTTCAAACCATATGTATTGTATTTTAATGTAATTGGTAAAGGATTAAATGTGGCGTTGTGATAACATTATCGATCACAGATATGTAATAAAGCAAATATAATAAATATTCATATTTTTATGGGAAATACTATTTCACAAAACAAGGTTACATACGATTTGTTTTGGAGATAATGTATAAACATGAGTAATACGAATTAAATGAATTTTGTCCTTCTATTTATAACTGCAGATAAAACCTGAATGCAATTTTCATCACAACCAAGTCTACAATTAAGATAGTGTCAGAAGGGAAAAATACCGAAAAGTTATTGCTAAGAACGTTAGTACAGATATTATATTACAACGGGTTTTTATGGTCTCATTTTGTATTTTGATCGACAAATTAACAAAAAAACATTAGTGGAGTTGTCATTTATTGTCATTATTGCTGATTTCTACATATTTGTTGTATGCCTAATTTGGTTCAATATTTATTAACCCGTAACCACTGAAGTGGAATCTCCTAGACTCAGCCGTTTAAATATTTGACGATCCTACTTAGACGTTCAGTACTAGTAGCTTCGGATGCTCAGTTCCTGTTCGGATGCTCAGAAGTCTGTGAGACTCCTTGACAGTAACAGTGCGACATTTAATAAGCTACGACTGTTTTCAATTTGCCTGTAAAACATGAGTTATCGGCCCGGATCATCTGGGCAAAACAATCAGTAAATTATTTGGATGAAGGCTTTGAGAAACGATCATTCAATGGTATGAAGCAGCATATTACGTGGAATTTACGTGGAAACTGACCATGACACATCATCGGAAATTTCTTTTTTTTTTAAATTTCATTATCCGATAATGAAGTGTCTTTGGGCGATATCGCCCAAACGCTAACGCAGCTCCCTCCAAATTTGTGGACTCCGCATCATAATATAGTACTGCAATTGCCAGGTTTACGTGAAAAGTCTCGAGCTAGTGACTGCATCTCTAGAAGAAATCTGGACCTCTTTATTTGATCAGCAAATATTAGAACTGTTAGGTAGACAAATCACAAAATGCGAGTGATGGCTGACAAATACAAGGACGAACGACGAACTGAAATGAAGAATATAGATGAAATAAAAATAAAAGCGTCTTTAGGTTTGTTGATCTACAGTGCGGAGTTCAAATCTAATCACGAAGACGTCCTATTATTATTAGCGAGTCTTAGACTTGATAACCCAGATGATTGTGACGAAAGAAAGAAAACAAATCCCGCAGCCGCAATTTCGCACATAGTTGAAATTTTATAAAAACGCGCAATCGCTGTATTCTTTAGGAGCTAATGCGTGTAATTAGATTGGATTCACTAGATTAGCTTTAAAATATATATGCCACAAAAACCAACTAAATATGGTATGAAATTAATGTCGCTAATATGAGAGCTGTCATAGAGTATTTCTTCAAAAAGGCTAACAATACATTTCTAATGATATACGACGAAGTATTAGACGATTTTACCACTTCATATCTAGCAATTAATAAAGCTGGTTTTGGGCTTTTAGATTTGGAAAAAAGTTTTGTTAATACATACAGAACGTCAAAACATAGAAGCAGTCTTTATCAAAAAAATATTGATTTGATCGGTATCAAATGATCGAGAGTTGCATTTCAGTGGGTCCCTATTTAGATCTCACCATGGTAATAATTTTTCATTCCATCAGCTGAAAAAATGTTTATGTAAAACTTATTTTTCTTGCAGCAAAGATGTAATCGATGTTGTGATTTTAAACTAAATAATCCCTCATCAACCGCGGTTTTGTCTTGCGAAATCGCCTACACTAAATTTTCAATCGAATTATGTAGCCGCACAGTGCTTTTCGTTGCAATCTCAGCGCGACCTCTAACGATGGAAAGAGCGCTCGGAATTTGGATCGAAGATTAAACGAAAAGAGTCCCTTTTAGCAGTCGAATTATTCAAGAAAAAGTTAGGATTCTTTTCGAGAATCTAAAGGCAGACCGGAAGAGCATTTCAATGGGTTCCCATTCAGATCTCACCACAGTATTAATTTCTCATTTCGCCAGCTGAAAAAACGTTTGTGTAAAATGTATTTTTCTTGCAGCAAAGATGTAATTGATGCTGTGATTTTAAATTATAGTAATACCTCGTCAACCGCGGTTTCGTTTTGCAAAATCGCTTAAGAATAAATTTTCAATCGAATTATGTAGCAATCGTCAGCGTATCAATCGTAACAATCTCAGCGCGACCTTTAACGATGGAAAGAGCGCTCGGAATTTGGATCGAAGATTAAACGAAAAGAGTCCCTTTTAGCAGTCGAATTATTCAAGAAAAAGTTAGGATTCTTTTCGAGAATCTAAAGTCAGACCGGAAGAGCATTTCAATTGGTTCCTATTCAGATCTCACCACAGTATTAATTTCTCATTTCGTCAGCTAAAAAAACGTTTGTGTAAAATTTATTTTTCTTGCAGCAAATATGTAATCGATGCTGTGATTTTAAGCTATAGTAATCCCTCGTCAACCCCGGTTTCTTCAACCGCGATTTTGTTTTGCAAAATCGCTTAAGAATAAATTCTCAATCGAATTATAGAACTGCGCGCGAGGTGCGGTTTCATCGCAATCTCGTGCGAACTGCTACTCTAATTTTCCAGGAATTGTTTTATTACCTTTTTCGCCTGACACACGGCCGTTGGCCATTTACAGGTTGTATGTATCATTAATCAAACGAAGTTGGTGATTAGGGAGAATCTTGCTATTTTCGTGAGTTTAATTACTTTTAATTACGTTTCTTCAACCGCGATTTTGTTTTGCGAAAACGCTTAAGAATAAATTTTCAATCGAATTATGTAGCTGCTCGGTACTTTTCGTTGCAATCTCAGTGCGACCTCTAACGATGGAAAGAGCGCTCGGAATTTGGATCGAAGATTAAACGAAAAGAGTCCCTTTTAACAGTCGAATTATTCAAGAAAAAGTTGGGATTCTTTTCGAGAATTTAAAGTCAGACCGGAAGAGCATTCCAATGGGTTCTTATTCAGATCTCACCACAGTATTAATTTCTCATTTCGTCAGCTAAAAAAACGTTTGTGTAAAATTTATTTTTCTTGCAGCAAATATGTAATCGATGCTGTGATTTTAAACTATAGTAATCCCTCGTCAACCGCGGTTTCCTCAACCGCGATTTTGTTTTGCGAAATCGCTTAAGAATAAATTCTCAATCGAATTATAGAAATGCGCGCGAGGTGCGGTTTCATCGCAATCTCGTGCGAACTGCTACTCTAATTTTCCAGGAATTGTTTTATTACCTTTTTCGCCTGACACACGGCCGTTGGCCATTTACAGGTTGTATGTATCATTATTCAAACGAAGTTGGTGATTAGGGAGAATCTTGCCATTTTCGTGAGTTTAATTACTTTTAATTACGTTTGTTCAACCGCGATTTTGTTTTGCGAAAACGCTTAAGAATAAATTTTCAATCGAATTATGTAGCTGCACGGTACTTTTCGTTGCAATCTCAGCGCGACCTCTAACGATGGAAAGAGCGCTCGGAATTTGGATCGAAGATTAAACGAAAAGAGTCCCTTTTAGCAGTCGAATTATTCAAGAAAAAGTTAGGATTCTTTTCGAGAATCTAAAGTCAGACCGGAAGAGCATTTCAATGGGTTCCCATTCAGATCTCACCACAGTATTAATTTCTCATTTCGCCAGCTGAAAAAACGTTTGTGTAAAATGTATTTTTCTTGCAGCAAAGATGTAATTGATGCATTGATTTTAAATTATAGTAATACCTCGTCAACCGCGATTTCGTTTTGCGAAATCGCTTAAGAATAAATTTTCAATCGAATTATGTAGCAATCGTCAGCGTATCAATCGTAACAATCTCAGCGCGACCTTTAACGATGGAAAGAGCGCTCGGAATTTGGATCGAAGATTAAACGAAAAGAGTCCCTTTTAACAGTCGAATTATTCAAGAAAAAGTTAGGATTCTTTTCGAGAATCTAAAGTCAGACCGGAAGAGCATTCCAATGGGTTCCTATTCAGATCTCACCACAGTATTAATTTCTCATTTCGTCAGCTAAAAAAAACGTTTGTGTAAAATTTATTTTTCTTGCAGCAAATATGTAATAGATGCTGTGATTTTAAGCTATAGTAATCCCTCGTCAACCCCGGTTTCTTCAACCGCGATTTTGTTTTGCAAAATCGCTTAAGAATAAATTCTCAATCGAATTATAGAGTTGCGCGCGAGGTGCGGCTTCATCGCAATCTCGTGCGAACTGCTACTCTAATTTTCCAGGAATTGTTTTATTACCTTTTTCGCCTGACACACGGCCGTTGGCCATGTACAGGTTGTATGTATCATTATTCAAACGAAGTTGGTGATTAGGGAGAATCTTGCCATTTTCGTGAGTTTAATTACTTTTAATTACGTTTGTTCAACCGCGATTTTGTTTTGCGAAAACGCTTAAGAATAAATTTTCAATCGAATTATGTAGCTGCACGGTACTTTTCGTTGCAATCTCAGCGCGACCTCTAACGATGGAAAGAGCGCTCGGAATTTGGATCGAAGATTAAACGAAAAGAGTCCCTTTTAGCAGTCGAATTATTCAAGAAAAAGTTAGGATTCTTTTCGAGAATCTAAAGTCAGACCGGAAGAGCATTTCAATGGGTTCCCATTCAGATCTCACCATAGTATTAATTTCTCATTTCGCCAGCTGAAAAAACGTTTGTGTAAAATGTATTTTTCTTGCAGCAAAGATGTAATTGATGCTGTGATTTTAAATTATAGTAATAGCTCGTCAACCGCGATTTCGTTTTGCGAAATCGCTTAAGAATAAATTTTCAATCGAATTATGTAGCAATCGTCAGCGTATCAATCGTAACAATCTCAGCGCGACCTTTAACGATGGAAAGAGCGCTCGGAATTTGGATCGAAGATTAAACGAAAAGAGTCCCTTTTAACAGTCGAATTATTCAAGAAAAAGTTAGGATTCTTTTCGAGAATCTAAAGTCAGACCGGAAGAGCATTCCAATGGGTTCCTATTCAGATCTCACCACAGTATTAATTTCTCATTTCGTCAGCTAAAAAAACGTTTATGTAAAATTTATTTTTCTTGCAGCAAATATGTAATCGATGCTGTGATTTTAAGCTATAGTAATCCCTCGTCAACCCCGGTTTCTTCTACCGCGATTTTGTTTTGCAAAATCGCTTAAGAATAAATTCTCAATCGAATTATAGAGTTGCGCGCGAGGTGCGGTTTCATCGCAATCTCGTGCGAACTGCTACTCTAATCTTTCAGGAATTGTTTTATTACCTTTTTCGCATGACACACGGCCGTTGGCCGTTTACAGGTTGTATGTATCATTATTCAAACGAAGTTGGTGATTAGGGAGAATCTTGCCATTTTCGTGAGTTTAATTACTTTTAATTACGTTTCTTCAACCGCGATTTTGTTTTGCGAAAACGCTTAAGAATAAATTCTCAATCGAATTATAGAAATGCGCGCGAGGTGCGGTTTCATCGCAATCTCGTGCGAACTGCTACTCTAATTTTCCAGGAATTGTTTTATTACCTTTTTCGCATGACACACGGCCGTTGGCCGTTTACAGGTTGTATGTATCATTATTCAAACGAA
Source organism: Cosmopolites sordidus (assembly GCA_031761425.1). Lineage (NCBI taxonomy): Eukaryota > Metazoa > Arthropoda > Insecta > Coleoptera > Curculionidae > Cosmopolites > Cosmopolites sordidus. Next base: position 85,396 of record JARFXV010002278.1, read on the forward strand.
GTTGGTGATTAGGGAGAATCTTGCCATTTTCGTGAGTTTAATTACGTAGTTATAAAAGCATGTCCTAATTTTAAAATCTAATGGCGTCCACGTCAAGATTTTGTTAAAAGGAAGCGAAATGTAATGACCCTTGATACAAAAATTAAATTGTTATACTGTCTTGCTGCAGATGAAACGTATGCGAGTGCTGAGAACAAGTTTAAAATGAATGAATCCATAGTAAGAACATTAAGAAAGAGTGACCAATCCATTCGGACCAGTGTTTCGTTTGGTACCAACAATAAAGTTAGGTGTTTTTCTCTCGCGACCTCTAACGATGGAAAAGATGGAAAGAGCTCTCGAAATTTGGAGCGAAGATCAAACAAGAAGAAGAGTGCCTCTCAGCAGCCGAATTATTCAAGAAAAAGTTAGGCGTCATCTTGAGAATCGAAAATCAGATGAAGAAACTCTAAGCTTCCAAGCCAGTAAGGGTTGGTTTACAAATTTTAAAAAGTGCTTTTTGCTACACTACCTAAAAATTACTGGAGAGTGGGCTTCTGCAGATCACGAGGCAGTTAATCGGTAGTCGACTGAATTAAAAAAATGATTAACAGCAAATGTTATCAACCAGATCAGGTATTTAATGCCGATGAGACAGGTTTTGGAAAAGGATGCCTGCTCGAACATTTGTGCTTGAAACCGAAAGATCCGTACCAGGATTTAAAGGTGCAAAGAATAGGGTTACTCTTCTCTTTTGCTCTAATAGTTCAGGTTATCACATGATAAAGCTACTGCTCGTATACCCAGTAAATATTTGGTCTCAAAATCGTTGCCATTCAAAGCTTTACTTCTTATTAATAATGCTCTCGCCATTCTGAATCCCTAAAGTATATTTCCTACCTCCTAACAGTACGTCACTAATATAACCATTAGATCAGGAAATAATAGCGGTGTTTAAAAGATATTATGTCAAGCGAACTTTTAGTTATGTATTGAATAGCATGGAACAAAATGATGTTCTCGCTGTTACTGAGAATTGGTACTTTGAGAAGCTTTTAATATCGCCCACTGCATAACATTTATCAAAGAAGCAGTGTATGAATTATGTTCATCAACATTGAATTCCAGTTGGAGAAAGTTATGGCCAGAGATTGTGGCCGACACATTAGCAGTTCCTGACAAAGCAACAGAAATTGAAGACATTGTAAGAATCTTACACCAAATTCATGGCGATAGTTACAAGCAAATGATGCTGAAGAAGTTATAGCTTCTCAGAACAATGAACTATCGGAATCAGAATTGCTTGAAATTCTGGAAAATATTATTATTATTATTATTCACGTATGGACCCTGGTGGACCACGCGAAGTACAATTAGAGGCGTTTGTTGTTGTTGTTAGCCTTCCTTTGCGCCCATACTAATTTCATTCTTTCGCTATGAGCTTTTTTCCTTTCGTCAGACCAAGTTGTTCCAGTCTTCCTACATTTTTCTCTCTGGCCAACCTTCCAAACGTTAACCTTGTGTCTGAAACAGCCTGTATCCTGAATTTCACTTTGTGTAATATTGGCTGATCTTAATTGCAGCGATCCTCTTTAATTGCACCGATCCATTTAATTATTTCTACTTTAGCTCTACTCCTATTTTCATAAAATTCGACTATTTGTCTAGTTAGCCTACTCGGATTCATCCGTTTGATGTGTCCGTAAAACTTAAGTTTTCTTTTTCTCATATGGCTATGTATATCTGTATATTGTTTGATTTCTTGGTTTTCTCGAAGTCGGTATGTTGTGCTATTTATTTGTTTGCGGCCTAGGATTTTTCTTATGATTTTTCTTTCCTTCTTTTCAATGTCCTCGATGTCCCTCTTTCTATTCAAAATGAGCGTTTCTGCAGCATATAGACATTCTGGCTTAATAACCGTGTTGTAATGTCTCAGTTTTGTGTTTTTAGATAGGCATCTTTTGTTGTAAATATTTTGTGTAAGTCTCAATGCCTTTTCCATTTTTTGACATCTACCCTTATTGGCCGCTTTTTCCAACCCATTTTCCATGATTATTTCACCCAAATATTTGAATTGAGAGACTCGTCTGATGTTACCATATTTTGTTTTTAGAAATGGTGTTCTTAGTCTGTTGCAGGTCATGTATTGTGTCTTTTCAAAGGAAATTTGGAGTCCTACCTTTTCTGCTGTTTCTTTTAGGATTTATGATCTCCCCAGTTTAATGGGCTGGTCAATATTCAGTGCCGACTTTTTTTCACGCCACTCCTGTATTACTTTTTCTAGAACACAGTTAAATAAGAGTGGCGAGAGTCCATCCTTTTGTCTCACACCAGTTTTAACTTCGAAGGGCTCTGTGATGTCACCCATGAATTTAACTTTTGACCTCGTGTTAGTTAACGTTGCTTTAATAATTGCCAGCGTTTTCAGATCTAGTCCTTGTTCTTTCAAGATTCGGAATAAAGATTTGCGGTCAATAGAATCATATGCTTTTTTGAAATCCACAAATGTACAGACGAGATTTTTATTGTACAGTTTTTGATGTCTTAGAATCAACTTTAGATTCGGGATCTGTTCAGGGCAGGATCTGCCCGGTCGAAAACCTGCTTGATAATCACCAATGTTCGGTTCTAACTGTCCCTGTGCTCTGTCTAGTAGACATTGAGATAGAATCTTGTAACAAACTGGGAGAAGAGATATTCCTCTACAGTTGTTTACATACGTTCTATCTCCTTTCTTATGTAGTGGATGGATTAAAGCATCTTTCCAGTGTTCCGGAATCCGTTCGGTTCGCCAAACTTCTTGTAGAATTTTGGTTATTTCCTTGATTGTACCTGGACCAGCGGATTTCAAAAGTTCAGCAGTGATTCCATCTTCACTAGAAGCTTTGTTATTTTTAAGCCGCTTGATTTGCCTAATTATTTCCTCTTCATTCGGTGGTAATGAATCTGGGTTTGTTTGTTTAGGGTTTAGTGCTGCTAATTTGTTTAAGAGCTCAGGACAGTTTAGTATTTGTTCAAAATATTTCGCAAGTTCTTTGCAATTGTCTTGGTTATTTAGAGCTAATTGTCCGTTTTCCTTTTGAAAGCATAGGCTCTGCGATTGATAGCCTATTAATTTAGTTTTAAATGTTTTGTACAAGTTTCGGGTGTTATTTTTTTGGAAATCTTTTCTATTTCATTAAGCTGACTGTTTTCATATTTTCTTTTAGTTTGTCTAATTAACTTCCATGTTTCTTTTCTTACTCCCAAAAAGATGTTATAGTTTATTGCTGTTTTTTGACTTCCAATCTTTGAATGCTTTACTTCGGCTTAATACTGCTTGCTCGCAAACTTCATCCCACCACGGATGTTTTCTACGTTTTTGTAAAGGGACCAACTTTAAGGCTGTTTTAATAATTTTTTGTTTTAATTCTTGCCAGTTCTGTGCACGTTGTTTATCAAGCTCTTCTGTTAGGGCTGGTTTTATTTTCGTTGGGTCAAGCTTTGGTATTAGCAACCTCTTTTGAATTTTCGAGGTTTTAAGCTAAGTTTGATTCTAGTCAAGTAGTGATCCGTGTCTATATTTGCTCCTTTCCTGACTTGAACATTCGAAATCTCTTTATAATTGGGGTACGAAATGGCAACATGGTCAATTTGAAATTCACCCACGTACGTGTTTGGGCACCTCCAGGTCTTTTGTTTTGTTATTTTCTTTTTAAAATGGGTTGACATTATTTTTAGATTAAATTGCGAACATAGTTCAACCAATCTTCTACCATTATGGTTAGTCCATTTATGAGCGGGAAAACTGCCGACTGTTTTCCTGTACTTTTTTTCTTTCCCTAGTTGGGCGTTGAAATCACCCAATAGGATTTTTACATGGTTAGAGGGAATTTTAGAGATAGTCTTTTCTAGAATTTCCCAGGACTTATTTACTTTTTCAGGATTAGATTTATTTTCTTCGTTAACCGGGAGGTGTGCATTGATTAATGTATAGTTTTTGTTAGCACACTTGAGGGATAGTGTCATAAGTCGATTATTTACTGGCTGAACCAAGAATGTTTCTTGAGACAGCGAAAGCAACACCGAGATGTGGTGTATTTTTGAGTATTCTTTTGTCCGTTTTACTTTTAAAAAGTCTGTAGTTGCCGAATTCCAAGGTGCTATCATCTATCAATCTGGTTTCTTGCAAAGCTAAAATTTGGATTTTTTGCTGATTTAATGTTCGCCCCAATTCGTGTAGTTTTCCTGGACGCAGGAGAGAATTGATATTTACCGTTCCAAAGAAAGGTCAGAGGTCTCCGACTCCTGAAAGATTTTGCGTTTAAGCCCGGACGCCCCAGAATCCGAAAGTCCGGTTGTACCAGCAAAGCTGGCAGAGAATTGTCTACCTCCTGGGGTAATTTTGTAATTACTAGAACGCTTCATCTTGTACTTTGAATTAAAGGTTTGAACCATGACGGTTCAGAGGTTAAGACTAGAGGGGTTAGTTCCAGAATTTAAATATCAGCCGCACCACTGGTGAACAGACGCTGACCACTCAGCCGCTTGATACAAGTCAGACGCTAAGTGGATTTAGTTTTTTTTTGCCTTGGTTCGGGGCTGCTTATTTTGGGATATTCGCAGCTGTCCATTAATATCTAATGGAACTTTCACTATCCACCACCCATGACCCGTCCAGTACCTTAGGCGAGGTATACTGGAAATATATTGGATGTTGAAGGCAATACAGACGATGAGATCCCGACGAGGCAACGACTATAATATGACTAGTATATCTCTAACGTTAAGTATTTTACAAAAAATTTCCAAAAGGAGCTCACAAAAAAATAAAAGAGCCAACAATTTTGCATTATTTTCGAAAATAAGTACGTATTTATAAGTACATATAGTATACTTATATACTATATGTACTTATAAATTTATGATATATAATTCTTACATACACATATATAGTGTCTTTATTATTTACACACTATTACATACATATGTATATATGTTACATTTTTCTGTTTTAAGTGTAACCCCAGAAAACCCCCGCCAACCGCGGCCCTCTATCCAGAATTATTGTTATTATCAATTTAATTAAATTTAGTTATTAATTATTGTTCAAACCCCCCAAATGTTTTTTTTCTTACGTAATATTATGTTTATAAATAATTGATCTCTGGCTATCTTAACTACTCTATTGTCAGTTATCCTATTTAGAAGAATGTTTCGTTCCCTTTTCCTACTCAGTGTTTACTTCCCACTTCGTCACTTTTAACTCGATACATCAACTTGTTTTTAGTAATTCTTCTCAATATTCTCATCGAAGCTGTTTTGGACAATTTTTGTACTATAGATGTGTCAGGTTTTCTTTTTGATGTGTATGTCACTATTGGTCTTATGGTTAGCTTCCCAGATTCTTGCCTTCCGTTTCCATTCTAATGTGTATCTCTGGATTGAATTGTTTAGACTTCCTGCCATTATATTAGCTTTCTGATATTTTGGTTTTTGACTTTTTCTCCATCCCTATAACTGGGTAACGTTATGCCTAAATATTTTGCTTCTCTAATTTGTTTTATACTAGTGCCTTCAATTTCATCTTCTGCGATGATTCCATTAAACTTTTTTGCTGTTGTACTAACTCTGTGGAATAATCTTAGCAAGATATCTTCATTTTGAGCTAGAAGCATTGCATGGTCTGCAGCTAATATTTTAATTTCTTTGTTCTCCATTCAATTTTCGTTTCCTTTATTGATATTCTGTATCACATCCTTATCTTATAACCGCTTCTATATCTAGTACATATTTCACTCCATTAAGTATTTTATTCGTTATCCTAATGCTTATTTTTAATTCTTCTGGCAAGTGCATGTATTTATTTTTGTGTTAAGGATAATAACACTGAACTTTAGATAAGATATGCCATGCTTTGTTCAAGTCACAAAGAAATAAATTCTAGACCTAACTCCGTCGGATTTTTACATCTAGGGATGGGCAAAAGAACTTGTATGCGTCACAGAAGTTGAAACTAGAGAAGATTTATTCTAACGCATAGAGACGGTTTTCGTCATAATTAATAAAGAGATTCTTTAACGTACTACTGCGGTAGAAATGAGGCGAAGATTGCGCGTGGGCATACACAACGGAGTCAGCAATTCGATCAAAGATTTGTGACTAATTAAAACATTGATTATTAAGATTTTATTTTTACTTCAAGTCCAAGGAACGTTAGTACCCTATGTAAGAAAGAGAGAGCAGCAAGACTTCATTGCGCAAGAGTGAGATGATGAGATGATTTCTACCTACTTAGCGTATGTTATTTACGCAAATAAGTAAATATTGAATATCAGATTAATGCGTCCCGATACACATACAAGTTAGCAAATTAGTAAAGTGAGTAAAACGTTTTTATGGTATGAATGCACACCGATAGAAAGAGAATAAAACAGATTTTTTTTTAAGAATTCGAAGAACATGATCGATTTTAGTTTTTTTTTAATATGCAATTCAAAATTGAGCTTTAAATTTATTTTTACTTTTACTTTTACTTTAAATTTAACATTACACATTAGAATAAAAAAATTATTTGGAGGATATATCAATAACTTTTTTTTAATTCAAGTTTCAATGCTGAAGAAAGAACAGAAGAAAAAAAAATAACCATCCGAGCGGTGGAATCGAACCAGCTACCGCTCCAGCGTGGATTCGGCAAAGCAGCGGCAGGCCGCCGCTCTTACCGCCGCACCAACGCGACCGGCAGAATTAAATAATTAACATAAAAAAACCTGCGGATCCAATAATGCTTATGGAGGCTGATGAGATAGCAAAAGACCCATCCTATCGGCCATTTCACGATGCATAAAACGATGCATAAAACACCTGTATAGTGTAAAATGTAGTGGACATGATCTACCAGAAAACTTACAATGGCAGTATACTCGCATACCTTCAGTTGGATTTATACGACATCGGTATTTAATATAATGTTGATTTTTGTGACGATTTTGTTAATCGTATCGATTTTTAGGCGTCCCGAGCGTCCATCTCCAAGGAATGTACGACCACCTTAAAATTCAGCGGCCCAGTTTATTGCCATTGAAAACTAAGAGGAAGAATAGCATAAAGTGGAAACAAACTTTTTGTATTGCTGTCGGTGTTAAACTTTATAAAACAACATACTTCAAACTTCAATTACTCATTTTTTAGAAAATCATTTTTTAGAAAATGGCAATATATTAAGTTGCTCTATTCGATCGACACAAACAAGTAACTAGACGAACGCGACAAGTCCTCGGCAAAGCCCTCTTTTCATGTATATTGCGCACTGGTTGTAATGTTGAAGGCTGGCCTGAATCTACCCATGAATTTTTGCACTTTGGATTGTCAAAATAGAGCCACTTTTCTTCACCTGTCACAACTGGATACAAAAACCTTTTCTTTTCTGTCTACAAGCAAAATTTCAAATGCGGCTTTTCTTCTTTCAATGTCTCTTTCCTTCAATTCATAAGGAACCCATTTTTCCTCCTGAATATCTCCCAATGCGTGTAGACGTTCAGAAATGGTGGATTCGGCAACATTCGAAGTTTCTGCCAATTGTTCCAACGTACAACTTGAGTCTTCATCCAATAATGCTTGCAAATCTGCATCTACAAAGACTACTCTGGCTGCTCTGGACGCTCCTTGTCTTTTATATCAAAATAGCCAATTTTAAACCGTTTAAACCATTTAATCAATTAAACCGTTTAAATCATTAACAAGTTTTTTTGGATTAGAGCATGTTCACCTTAAGCTTGAAACCTTTTCTTCAAATAAAAGAATATTAATTAACTTACCCGCAAAACGTCATTTCTGATACATAATTCGACATATTCAAAGCTCTGAAAAACTATGTTTTTTGCATAATATCAATTAATAATGAACTGACTTTTGACGGCCCATGTTTACACTCCAAAATGTCATAGACGTCATTAGTCTATACCATAGATTTCCAAAGTGGTGTATATCCACCATTAGGGGTCGACTCCGAACTGCATGTCAGCGAAAACAAAAATTGAGAGTGCATGAGATCTAAATGGGAGTCAAGAAAGTGAGCGCTTAATAGTTTTCTTTTTCAAAGTTTTTGCCATCGGTATTAAATACTTCTCTATCTTTAAAAACAAGATTTCATTATACTTATTCGCTTCCTTCTCCTTGCTCATAAAACCTATTCTAGCTGCATTGGGAGTCTTCTGAGCTCCACACACTTGACAAGATCTAAGATATTTCAAGATATCCTGGCGCATCTTCGGCCAATAGTAGTTTTCCTGTATTCGCAAATGTCTAAAAGTTTGGAATATTCAAACATTTCACGTTTTTATTTATAATAAAATTTTCTTTTACTCGTTTACGTAATCATCATTTTATTACAACTCTTACTGGTGCCAAATAAAACTTTTGGAGGAAAAAAATTACAATGTATCAATTACCTTCAAAAGTAATTTAAAAATAAAAAGAACAAGTTTCAATAAAACAATAAACAGTAATTCCTCCATGGGTCTGTACACATGCATGTAGGCGATTTGGCATACTGTCGATTAAATGATCAATTTGGGCTTGTGGAATTATCTCCCATTCTTCACGAGCAGCATCTTTTAGTTCCAGAAGGGTAAGAGGAGGATTGTTTCGTTTCTTGATGCGTGTTTTCAGAATGTCAGATAAACTTGCTGGCAGCTCTAACTTGGTTATTTCTTCCTCTTCACCAGTGACTCTTATCTCCAGGACCAATGTGTGGAGAGGTGTCCGTGTATCCCTCACAATACCACCTCAAAACATCACGCTCCCACTTTCAAATGGAATACGTGGTTGAGCTGTTTCTAGTCAAGCTTGTCGACCTGTAGCTCTCCAAACTAATGTTCTTCGTGAATCAGAAACCAAGCCAATTCTCGTTTCATAGGAGAATATTACGTTACTCCAGTAAGGTCTATGATGGAATGGTTAGTATGGGAACACGTAAATGTTTTTTTCTGCGATGCAAATTTACCGCTTTCAGTCTGCGTGTTATCCTTTGTGGTGAAAAATTTATCCATTCAAGCCTCAACAAGCTCCCTTAATTCACCACTTGTAGATTCCAGTCGATTTCTTCGAGCTATCATTGATATCCGCCGGTCTATTGTAATCGTTTTCTACCACTCCTGGGACCATCCTTTAAGTCATTTGTCTCTTGGAATTTTTTATGAATTTTCGATACAGCACTTTGGGAAACACCCACAATTTCCGCGATATCACTTTTATTAAAGCCCTGTTGTAACAAAGCAATTATTATTGATCTGTTAAAATGAGATATCATGCTTTTAGGTATTTTTATTTAGTAATTGATTGAAATTGAAAAAGAACTGAAATAATGTGTAAATATCAGTATCCACGGAATAGACAAAAATTGAAAAACCTGTTTTATGAGAAAAAATATCCTTTTGTTATTTTTTAGGTGCAGTACGTATCATATTTGTGAATATTCCAAACTTTTGGACATATGTGTACATACAAACGAAATCTAAAGATTAAAATAAGGTTTTACATTGGAAATCAATTATGATTGCTTTGATTTTTAGAGTTTTTGGGTGCTAAAGATCCAATTTTAAAAGAAACTTTAATCAAGTAGAAACCAGACATTGCTCATTTAACAGATTTGTTTAATAAATTTAATTTGGTTCACTTGGAATTACTAATAAATCAAAACATTTAAGTAATGAAGCAAAGCATTTCTTCCATTGAAGAAACGAATTTTCCCCGTTTCCCAATTTGTCCCAAACTGCCAGGATGATGACATTTTAACCCACGGTAAACATTTAAATTTCTTTCACACTAATTTTGAAACTAGGTTTGAGGCTGTTTTGACTATGGAAATACCACAGATGATTATCAATCTATACGGTGACACAGAAGAAACGGATGTCATATTACAAGAAGAACTGATTGGAATAACGAAGAACTTAAGGTACGGTTCAGAAAGGGATATCAGTAATTTTGAGTTCAGAGAGACATACCTGTTACTTATCCGGTATTATGGACTATCCCGAGGAAGTTTCTTACAGCTTTTCCATCTTCATACCTCGTTGAAAGGCGTTTCAGTGCGGTTGCCAATCTTCTTATAAAAAAAAGAAACAAATTGGAAATCACTGACCGAGGAGGTTTAAGGTTAAATCTAAGTAAATTGAAGCCAGAAATCGAAAACTTGCTATTAAAGCATCAGGTTCATCTCTCCCATTAGAAGCATTTTTTTGACAGAGAACCCTGTCTTCCACGCTCGATCTGTGACCGGATCGCGCAGGCGAAACTGACACCAAATATGTAAGCACGCGTGACCGCGTCCCCTTCAGTTGTTCGCTGGCCGAGCACCACGCCACATGTGTCTATCGCTAGAGGAGAGTTGCGCACTCACACAAAGAACAACTCAATTCATATCCGGTAGTGACGTCACAAGTTATTAGTCATCGTACACAAAAAAATTCGTTGTGAATAAAATTGCAAACTGACTTTGTTAATTGTCGTGCTACAGTTATACATGAGGTATCGTTGTAAAGTTCATTAAATAGTTGATTGATAAATATTGATATAATAAATTTAAAAACCGCCTCGTGAACTTTGGAAACTATGAGCCGTTGAAGTTTTGAAAATAGCTATGGCGTGCCCAAAATCGAAGCAAATAAAGCTAAAAACAGAGAACGGGTTAAGAAGCAACGATTAAGTCAAAAATCATTGCAATCGACCTACTAGAACTCAGCCAACCAGTCCTCTGAAGTTGCTTTCTGCGAAGAAAATTTAGAACCGCAACCCAGTACAAGTGGGGTGACGTCATCCTCGCCTCGAATAACAATTGTGAGTACCAAACGAGGCAAGAAGAATCGATTATGCTAAAATTCATGACAATCGGGCCACGAGAACTCAGAAAAGTAGAAGGGTTCCCTGTTTAAAATTGAGGCACGAACCGACCGTGCTTTCGTCCGTTTTTTGTGTAGTTACTTTATGTAATAATTTTACTAGATTTGCATTTTGTGTAGTTTTAATTAATAAATGTACAGGATAGCTGAAAAGTTCGGAGACTTTTTTTTAAATAGTGTAGTGTATAAAAATACAGCGTAAACAATTAAATCAGGACGACTAAATGAATGGTAATATTTATTAAATCAATAACAATAAATTATAATTGCTCAAAATTTCCTGCTTGGGCCTTAATACATTTATGCCATCGATTTCGAAAATTATCAATAATGGTCGCGCACTCTTCCACCGTAATTTCGTCCCAGACACGCATCAACGCCACTTTCAGCTTTTCCACGGTGACGTATCGTCTTCTGGAGATTTTTGCTCCATAATGGACCACACCGAGTAGTCCATCGGGTTGAGGTCCGGCGAGTTGGGCGGCCAAACATCATTTCCCCAAAGGCTGGGAAAAAGCCGCTTGCAGACGGTCATAGTAAATTTGGTGGAATGCGTCGGCGCCCAATCTTGCTAAAGCGAAAATTCGTCCGCGCCGAAGTGCCGCGTCGCTCACGGCTTCAGAGCCCGCCGCAGAACTCGTTCCTGATACTCCCCAGCGTTAATTTTGCTGTTCCTCACGATCTACAGCAATAGTGTCTTGCCTGTAGAGCAGATACCGGCCCAGACCATGACCGAGGCCGGAAAATGACTGCGGCCCATGATTCTAGCTGCCAACGTCTTCTGTTGGTCCTTCTTGAGCCGCTGAGGATTTTGGCAGTTGTGAAGCGGTTCGATAGTGAAAATCTTCTTCGTCGCTGAAGAGAATTTTCGTCAAGCAACATCCGCCGACCAGTCGACCCATTCGGCGGGATTTCTGCAGCCGCTTCGCCTTCATCGCCTCATTCAGAAAGTGGACGCGCACAATCTTGTAACAGCAAAGTCCCAGCTTCCTCTTGATGATGTTTTGGACTCGTTTTCTGCTGAAAAAATTGACACGTGACCTACGAGATAAAAATGTTTGGGATCCTCTGGTCTATACCGACAAATGTATTAGTAACAGTAACACAATCTTTTAGTAAAATCGGCATTATTAACAGAAGCACCTATTGGAAAGGAAAGTTTTATAAGCTACGAAATACATAATGAATCTAATAAATTCAGAAGAATACATTGATTCGATTGATATTCCAGTGCGTTGATGTTAATAATCAGAAAATTGAGTTTGCATATTTATAGATGAATATATTGTATATATATATATATATATATATATATATATATATATATATATATATATATATATATATATATATATATATATATATATATATATATATATATATATATATATATATATATATATATATATATATATATATATATATATATATATATATATATATATATATATATATATATATATATATATATATATATATATATATATATATATATATATATATATATATATATATATATATATATATATATATATATATATATATATATATATATATATGTATTGTGTAAATGCAACTTATCGACTGACATGCCAGATATAGTACTTTTTTATTTTTAAAAAGACAACATAGCTGTCCAAAAAAAAACAAGATTTGTGACTTTTACGGAGAAGGTTTTGTTGAACAGACAACGGTGTAAAAATGGTTTGATAGGTTCAGAGACAAATCGACCGTTTTTTGACCATCTAAATAAAAATGACTACGTCTGCCGATACGATGTGTGGACCGTCACTAGGTTAGTGAGCGAAATTTGTTGGACCAAATCGCTTCATACGATTTGTTGTTTTAAGTTTGGGGCGCCATTTCTGAAGGAGATGGTAACTGGTGGTGAAAAGTGGATTGTGTGCAAGAATATTTCAACTGAGCTTGCCGGAGTTAGCCGTTTTAAGTACGGCAGAAGGCACCTCCATCCAAAGAAAATTATAATCTACATTTGGTGAGAATTGAAGAGATTCATATACTTTGAGCTTCTTCCACGCAACCAAACCATCAATGCCGACCTCAACGTCCACAAATAGATCGGCTGAAGACATCAATGGAAGAAACCCAGTCAGAATTAGCAAACAGGAAAAGCGTCGTGTTTCATCATGATGCACGTTCACATGTTTCAAGACGAATCCGGAAAAGATTGTTGAGTTTCAACTGAGATGTTTTTCCATATACACTTAACTCACCGGACATCGCACCCTTGGACAGCCATCTATTCCGCTTCCCCCAGAATTGTGTGAATTGAAACGAAAGAACATGTGAAAAACAAGCTGTTGGCATTTTTTCGCAAAACAGCTTTTTGGATCTACCACTACGATGGCAAAAAATATAAATAATAAGTGCAATTACATATTACTAAATAATAATTTACATAAACTATGTTTCTCCTTCTCTTAAAAAAATGCCTACGAAGTTCCCGGACAGCCTAATAATTGATATGAAGAGTTTATGCAAACATTGTAAAAATATCTCGAAAAAGTTAGTAATCACGGAGTCAGTCAAGGAAAAAAAATCAAACATACTAGAAGTGATTGAAAATGTTTTCTCCGAAACTTACAGCATTTTATCAATTATGAATCAATTAATTTCCGAATGAATGATAAAACATAGCAGATATATAATAAAAATATTTTGGCGTATGATTTATACTAAATATTTTGTTTAAAAATAAGTGAAATATATAAAAACAAAACGTTTATGAATGATCAATATTTAATAAGAATGTTTATACAACTTACCCCTTTACCATGTCGAAAAATTGTATCTTCCAAAGCTCGGACCCATTTTTGTCTTTCTTCGGCATCTCGAGCTTGAAAATGGAACGTTTTATGATCAACCGTGATGGTAAATGTACTGTCATCTTCGTCGTCAATTCCTAAGGAAGCTCCTTTGAGTCTTACGCATCCTCTACGAACTCCTCTCATCATTTTTTCTTTCGACTGCAACAATAAACATGGAAATGCAGAACAACTACTAAACCCAATTTTCAATCGTTCACTATGAAATGGGTCAATTTAATCTTTCAATATTCACCACCACCACTTTGGAAGCTGGGCAATACAGAGATCAACAAATTTAAACTTTTTGAGGTAACATTGATGAAAATATGTGTATATGAAGTATTTTGTAGTCCTAAATTCGAAAATGATAAGCTAATTACTGTAACACGTACAGTTTTTTTTGTTACAATGTGTCAGTGATGGGGGCAAGAAAGAAGACAACATATTTTACAATCTAATATGTATATAACATAAACATGTAAAATGTGTTAAATCTTTGAAATAAACATATATTACATGAGATGTCATACAGCGACAAAAACTTTCACTTTCTCCTGTGTATCATCTCTTTTTAAAAACCAGCAGTCCAACATAGATAGGTTCCAGCATCTCTGGTATCTTGCTTCTATCGTTCTGATGCCCTGGTGAAAGCCCTCTTCTTGTTCTTCGCTTACTGCATCCAAATATTATGGAAAAAAATCCAAATGGAGGTACAAAAATTCCATTTTTAAGGACACGCGACACCCTAGTATTTCATAGGCTTTTAAGGGTTCATCTGTGAGGTTTTTAGAGTTTTCATATTTCTTGTTGCCCAGAAATCCTTTCACTATACTTACAAAACACTTCCAAGCTGCCAATTCATTTTCATTTAATTTTTCTTGAAAACGGAAATCACCTAAAAGCTTTCTTATTTGAGGTCCAATAAATATGTCTTTTTTTAGTTTTACATCACTTAATTGAGGAAATATTTCTTTTAGGCACTTAAGAAATATACACTAAAACACTTTGTTCAAACTTCTAGAAGAAAATCATTAAATCATAAATCATAAAAATCATAAATCATCTTCTGGTGATGTTAACATAGCGAAATGTGCACTGAGAAGGTTCAAAAGGTGGCTTGGTGTTTAGTGGCAAATCTCTAGGAAATCTCTAGGAGTTAAAATGCTGTTTACTCAAAGTTGATGACTTTGAGTAAACTTGAATAATCATTATATAATAATTACGTGTATTTTTAAATATAGGTTGTACGACTAGACGAACTGTGTCTCGTTCAATCCCTAGGAGGATAAATTCATCCACATCTTAAAGAGCGGTTTCGTTCTTTCAGAATTCGTCAGTTAAGTTCGGATGCACCCCTCTCTTTTACACTCCAAATGACCAGTACAAGGTTGACCAGGGCGCGACCATCGGATGAAGCGACGATAAGCAGTGCAGACCGCCGCAACTCTCCTTTCTGCAGGATTACCTAGTAATTCCAAAATCAGTCTTAGCTATCATCAGAAGCTTTCCCCTTAGAAAAGCCTCTGGATACTATGGCATTATTGCCAAGCAACTGCAAAAGCCTCAGAGTAAGCAAATAGCAGAAATAACGAACATCCAAACCTAGCCCCCCCCCTCCCCACCAACAAAATCCAGAAGTACAATCTCGGAACAAATAAGCAGAGGCCTAGGGCTATCTTAAAAATTAAGTTAAAATCTAGGTCTTTATCTATGATTGCTTCGAGATGGGAGCATCCGAGCTTTACTGACGAGTTTTAAAAGAACGAAACCGGTCTTAAGATGTGGATGAATTTTTCCTGCTAGTGATCACTAGGAGGAAAAATTCTCGTTCGATCGAATGAGACACAGTTCGTTTAGTCGTACTACCTGTATTTACAAATACAGATAATTGTTATATATTGATAATTAGTACGATCAAGTAGACATAACTTTGCTTCCCTATTATAATCATGTTTTGTCTGTTCCTTACAAGCATTCGTTGGCGATAATTGTGATTTTAGAATTAGGTATATACAGGGTTAGTTCAATAAATATCGAGACTGATTTATTCCTGTCAAAAGGAAGGAGTGGACGGTGGTGGATGTCAGGTAACCTAGGAAACCTGGCTCATTTGTCACCGAAACATTGGAGTACATAGATCGTGCAATAAGTGAACGTTTGTTTTAAGTTCGCCTTGAGAGTCAATATGAAAGAAAACATTGGGCAGCGATGTGTCATCAATCTTTGAGTGAAACTGATCAAATCTGATGAGGAGATTTTTACATGATCCCTGACGACAAAATCATGCCCAGAACACGTGTTTTTGACTAGCATAAAAGATTTAAAGGAGACTGGGAAAACGTTGAAGACGTACAACGCGCTGGGCGTCCGATCTCGGCCCGAATCGATGAAAATGTTGCCAAAGCAGGAGAATTTCTGAACTCTGATTGCTAGTTAAGTATTCGTTTGGTGGCACAGGAGCTGAATTTCCAGAAATGAACTGTGCATTCAATGCATGCGTTATTCAAGTTGGTTCCGAAGTTTTGTCAGACGAACAGAAGGAATGTCATGTGACGATGAAACTGATTGACGGTGAACTGTTCGAACGTTGAGTGATAACCGGTGACAAAGCTTGGATTTTCTAGTTTGATCCGGAGGCCAATATGCAAAGTTCTGAGTAGTACACAAACGCGTCTCCTCGGCCAAAACAAGCTCGCATGAGTTAGTCAAGAGTGAAATCGGTACTTATTGTCTTCTTTGATGCAAAAGATGTGGTCCACAAGGAGTTTGTTCCGCTGGCCAAACAGTGAACGGCAAATTTTGCGCAGAAGTGCTCGAACGTTTGAGAATGAGGGTCCGTCGCGCCAAAGAGAGATCACTGATTCCTGCATGCTCCATCATAACACGCCCAGTCACACATCGCTAATTGTGAGGCAGACACTGGATAAACTTAAGGTAGCAACGCTGCCCCAACCACCTTAGAGTCCAGATGTGGCTCCATCAGACATTTTTATTCCGTCGGATCAAGAGGAGCCTGAAAGGACATTATTTCGAGACGACAACGATGAAAGGCTTCGACGGAATGCTCGAATAGCCTTGCAGTTGCGGAAGCCAAGGGGGTGTATGAAGACTGAAAACCCCGCTAGCAGCAGTGTATTGATGCAGGAGGGTAATATTTTGAAAATTATTAAGTTACTTCAATAAATGTTTTTTATGATTTTATTCCCTATTCTTATTGGACAAACCCTGTATGTAGTATTTAATGTGATGAATTGCCATCACGTAGAAACCAAAACAGTAAAACGCTATAATGGTTTGATCTACAATTTTTCTTTTTGTAATGCAAAATTCCTAGGTGCTAACTGTTGCTACGTGGATTGTTTGATAAGTACCAGGCCTTGACAAGAAAACTCATTTTTATGTGTAAAATTTATTTTACTCTTCAACGTAATCACTTTTCATTTAATACACCTAGTCTAAAGTTTTTTTCTTTTGAATCCCCTCTAAAAAATACGATTGTTCCAACACTTCAAAATAAGTATTCGTTTCAGCAATGACCTCATTCTTAGAACCATTTTTTTCCATCAAACCATTCTTTCATATTTGGAAATAGGATACAATCGCTGGGTGTTAAACTTGGCGAATATGGTGGATGCGGTTGCAATTCGTATCTTAACCCATAAAATGTTGCCATAGCGAAGTTGCAAGTGTGTACGCGGACATTGTCTGGATGGAACAGGATTTTTTCAACGGCAAATGCTGACGTTTTTCTTTTATAGCATGATTAAAACGGTCCAATAAGTTGATATAATACTCTCCATTAATCGTTTTGTACTTTTCCACGTAATAGACGTGAATTATGCCACGTACAGCCCGAAATACTGCAGCTATGACTTTGTTCGTCGATAGCCTTAGTTTTCTAAAACATTTGTTCATCATTTGTTTTCGATTTAAAAAGTTGTAAGTAAAGTTGTTCTATTTAAATGGTTGCCATTAACAAAGTAAACCACGCAGCGACTTGACACTTGACAGTATTGCTGTGAAAGGATATATTTACGAAAAATATCACTTTTTAAATACTAGCAATACTCAAGGTACTTATCATACAGCCCTCATCATCCACACTCAATGTGTCAATGTAAAGAAGGGTATAGTAAATAACAAATTCATAATGGCCAAAAAAAGGTTTACCAAACAAAGCTACAGCGTTACAACGACTACAAGAAAACGTTGTCAGGGTGTTGTTGAAGGATACGAAATCGACTATAAACTGCTAAACAAGTTACATTTTTTATAAGATACAGAGAATCAGAACAAGATATTAATAAAAAAAATGCTTCGTCTTTACCGTTAATCCTTATGAGAAATCACAGATTTTATTTTATTTCACAAAAAATACCGTTCAGATTATATAGCAAGTGGTATCAACGCAAAGAAAAAACACACATTTTGGTTACTCACAAATTGAACATCAGAGCGTATGATAAGAGTAATTAGCAACCAATTAAGAAAAATGTGCTATGTTAATCACATGTGACAAGGCAAGTAATTAAAATTGGTTCTAATTTGTTTTTGGCTTTGGTAACTCTTACAGCACTATTTCTATATTTACCTAAAATATGCATTATACCTGCCTACCTGTTTGTTTTATATGCGTATTTAAGCATTTCATAGATCACGTTTGCAGCAGCCATTTTTTCTTCAAACCCGTAGATACACAATATTTCAATATGTGCAGTGCATTAGGCAAATTTTTGGAGAGTTTAATTTTGTTCCAAGCATCACCCCAATTCAAAAAAGAACCAAGAAAGCATTTGTTGTAATGATCTCATATTTTGTCAAAGTCAAATAACAAAGTACACATTTGACACTTGTGGTATCAACAGTACTACCTTAATTGTTCATATCTTCGAATCTCTTTCTTATATTAGGAATCACAAAATTCTAATCTTAGGCGATTTTAATTTGCATTATCAAAGCCCTGTTAACTGTCAATTATCTAACCAATTCCTGCGAGCACTGCAGGGCTTCCAGACATTTTTTGATATTCGCAAATACAATCACATATTGTATACACAAAATAATATACTCGACTTATTTATTGCAAATTTTGAGTGTAATGTTATGAGACCTTATTCCGTTAGTTCTCAAAGACCCTTATCATCCACCTGTATCGATTGAATCCCACTTGCCTGCTTTGGACACACGGTTTAATGTACATCCAATTCTAAAAAAAGAAACAAATTCTATAAAGCTGACTACAATCACCTATATAATTTAAAATATAGATCGGACCATATTTTATCAGGCGCGCACTGTTGATGATGCAGTTCAAGAGCAACCCTGACCAGGGGAATTAATACTAGGCACTATAACGACTGAAAACTACATTAATAAAATACAATCATCTCTAATTGATGTTTATATATATACCATATGATGAAGACGGAAATAATCAAAGGGGTAAGGTGCTGTCACGGGGTGCACCACTAGTTCCTATGAAGATATAAGACATCTGACCATCAAACTGAATATGTTTTGTCCTATTTGCAAGATAAGATTAAGAAAACGAATTTGTACTGCCATCAAAGCCTAATCTGCCCATCTTTTGGAGTATGATCAAGTTTGTCGAATCCTTTCGAGAAATCAGGGTGTAATGTGTCAACCTGACATTTACTTTCTATTGATTTGTATATAAATTGAAAGAAGCATGGTATGAGTAGATCTGCCTTGATATAACCCATGTTGGTCAGGTATGATCGAATGTTTAATTTTAAAACAGGTTTGATTGTAAATACAAGTTTCAAAAACTTTAGCAAAGTTGCACAGGATTAATATGGGGCGATAGTTAGTGATATATGGCGGGTTACCTGATTTGTGAACAGAAATGGTCTTGGAGGATTTCCATGTGCTGGGAAACGTGCTTGTTTCAATTG
>JARFXV010002278.1:110000-137114 GCA_031761425.1 Cosmopolites sordidus
CAGATGATATTATTCTCATTTCACAAGACCCAGAGGAGCTGCAAAGACGCATACAAGAACTGTAAAGGGCTGGCGAACCATTTGGCTTGAAAATAAACCTGAAAAAGAGTCAGGTTATGTTCAATAACTTCGCTCAGGACAGAAGAATTTCAGTTTTAGGAAGGCATTTAGAGATTGTGGATAGCTTTATATATCTTGGGCCGAGGATTTCCATGGAGGGGAATACCGCCCGGGAGGTGGAACGGCGTGTTAAATGTGGCTGGCAGGTATTTGGTAGGCTCAACATAGTGTTTAAGAGCAGACTCCCACTTTGCCTGAAAAGAAAAGTATTCGATCAGTGCGTTCTACCCGTTATGACATACGGAAGTGAAACTTGGACACTCACATCGCAATCAATTCAAAAACTTCGAGTGGCACAGAGGGGAATGGAAAGATGTATGCTTGGCATTACAAGACGAGACAGAAAGTCCTGCGCATGGATCAGGGAACAAACAAAAGTCTGTGACATCATTGGAAGAGTAAAACAGTTGAAATGGAGATGGGCTGGCCATATAGCGAGGCGATGGGACGACAGATAGACCAAGGCAATCCTGGAGTGGATACCGCTTGATCGCAAACGTCTGCGAAGAAGACCGAAAGCACGATGGATTGATGACATCGTTAAGTATATTGGACCCGAGTGGCAGAGGAGAGCCCAGGACCGTGAAGTTTGGAAGCATGCTGAAGAGGCCTTTATCCTGCATGTGGATCGATACGGGCTGATGATGATGATGATGATGATATAATAACATTATTAAATAATAAATTTTCATAATTTTTTATTTTTGCAATATCATTCCACATAACAAATTCAAAACAATTAGGTTATAATAAAAAACAAAAATTTAAATGTGAAAGAATTGTTAAATATGTCAAAGTCAAATATGTTATTTAAAAATTTTATACAAAATTATCACACATTAGTTAAAAATTTTTAAAAATTAATTGTTTAATTTAATATTGGTAGGTTGTTAAAAGTAAGTTTCTGTTTTTTATAAAAATTATATGTATTGTAGAATTATTCTGAGGATAGTTCATTGTTGAACCGAAACGTTAATAAAAAAATTAAAAATTAAAACTGAATTACTGACCGAAAGTCCCAATAAATAATATATATATATATAATATATATATATATATATATATATATATATATATATATATATATATATATATATATATATATATATATATATATATATTTAGTTCGTAGTGTTTCGCGGATAGAAGAATACATTAGACTATTAGTCCGGGAGTACATCTGATCGTTTGTGTGCCGTTTGTTGGAAACGTGCAGACATTTCGCCAAGGTCACACTTGGCATTCTCAATGCTTGTCTGAAGACTGAAAGCTGTGGAAACCGTCTCGTAATATTCATATTCTTCTGGGTCGCAGATTGTAATGATGCGTACTTCTTATTGGTTCTGGTGTTGGCCTCGCCCACTCAGACGCTGTTTGGGGTGTCAGAGTGGTAGTCAGGTGTCTAGCCCGCATTCTGCCAGACACGTGGAAACCAGTAATCAACCGACAGACCGAAGCTCACCATCTGCAGTCGGGAGAACAATTGACTACCACTGTATACCCCAACAACGTCTAATATGTCCATCGTCCAATATGTCCATGTCCAATATGTCCATGTCCAATATGTCCATCGTCCAAACATTGTTCCGATATATATATATATATATATATATATATATATATATATATATATATATATATATATATATATATATATATATATATTCCCTAAAAGGTTGCGCTTTGAAAGATTGTTCAGTTGCAAACGACCACGGAGTATACATCGCCAGAAAACCATCACATTAAAAATCATGCAGTCAGCAACTGCAATGCTTGGCGTGCCTAATTAGATCAACAAAAGCTTTTAATATCAGCTGTTTTCTAACTCTGTATACTGCCTTAGTATACTCTGGACTTGATGTATACTATTCTTGATCAGGTTTCTAAAGTATATATATATATATATATATATATATATATATATATATATATATATATATATATATATATATATATATATATATATATATGGCCTTTATGGTACATAAAAGTATAGTTAACTCTATTAAGGAAATCACGCCCATAAACAATAGACTAATGACAATGCGCATACAGTGGACGGAGACAACAGAAAAAACCACAAGTCTACAGAGAAATTCTGGACAACACTAGAGAAGGTAATGGCAAAGGTCCCAAAGGATGACGTCAAAATTTTACTGGGTGATTTTAACGCACAAATCAGTGGAGAAAAAAAAACCATCAGATATATATATATATATATATATATATATATATATATATATATATATATATATATATACTTTTTTTTTAAGCGGAATGGTGCCTACCCCGGCAGAGGTTATAACCACACTCTGTTATTGCAGAGATTTTCCTATCAGTTCCTAGAGAATAGTAGAGTGTATGCTGCTCAGCTTTTCCTTCTGAAGCTACGCCGTGATTTAATTGATTGTGATCAACTGCTCAGTGAGGTTCGATTTTATGTCCCCCGAAGTAACAGCACAGTTTAGGATACTTTCCCATACCTACCCCTAATACCAACTTGACCTAAAATGCAGCGCTCGTTCGTGCATGCCGTGACAATAATAGATATGTCATTGGCGGAAACGCTTCTGTGTCCTTAATGGGTATTTTTCAGTCCCCGCTTGGTCAGTATAAATCAGCTTTTGAGAGAGTGCTGAGAGCTCGTGCGGTGCTTTGGAAATAATTTTTGGAATGATCTTAGAATTAATCTTTTTTAATTTTTATAGAAATATTTTTGTAACGTTGTTAGGTTAAGTTCAAATTATTTTTGTTATATTTACTTGTGTTTTGCATTGTCTTTTAATTGGGTAGCCTGTTAGACAAAAAAGCATCATTCATTCATAACGAGGTCTGAACATTTATAAACGCATTCCGAAAGGGTTTCTGCGGCGATACTTGTCAAAGTTGGTCGATTTTTGCCCCCGAGTTCCTTTCCGAGTTAAACCAGTATCGACCCTATTCTCTGGACTTGTCCTTCTCCGACTTTTCTCTTTCAAAACATAAAGAAATAGCTAAGAATAATAGACCAATAGTATTACTTCTATGTTGAAAAATTAAGATGGTTTAAAAATTCGTGCACTTTACATATCAATACAATCACTTGTTTTTAAATTGAAATAACTGTATTTGAAGACTGACAGTAGTTTCATATCATTTCGATATTAATTATAGCCTGGTTTATAATTATTAAAAAAACCTGTATGGGCTATTTTTTGAAAATGGTAAATATACAGTCTGGCGGAAAAAAAACGGAAATTTTTATTTTTAAACAACTAACGCAGACATTTATTTTGTAATTTTTGTTCTTTAGGCAAATTTATTATTACAGAAAAAAAATCACTGAGAAATTAGTCTCCGTTTTGTTTTTTTATCTAGTGATTCTTTTATTTACATAAGAACAAATATTTTTGATATTTTTTCAAAAGTTTCAGATCGTGGCGAAAAACATATATATATATATATATATATATATATATATATATATATATATATATATATATATATATATATATATATGAAAGAAGAACGATATCATCTGCATCTGCGTTCTTCTTTCACAAGACACAGAGAAGCTGCAAAGGCAAGAACAAGAGCTGCACAGGGCTAGGGAACCATTTGGCTTGAAAATAATCCAGAAGAGTCAGGTCATGTTCTTGGGCAGAGGGTTTCAATGGATGGGGATACCGTCCGGGAGGTGAAACGACGCGTTAAATGTAGCTGGTAGGCTCAACATTGTGTTTAAACAAACAGTGTTCAGGCAAACTAACACTTTGCCTGAAAAGAAAAGTTTTTGATCAGTGTGTCTTGTCCGTTATGACATACAGAAGTGAGACCTGGACACTCACATCACAGTCAGTTCAAAAACTTCGAGTAGCACAGAGGGGAATGAAAAGATGTATGCTTGGCATTACTAGACGGGATAGAAAGACCTGTTAACAGTTAAAATATTTAGGATTTTGATACATTTCATCTATTTATTGAATATATTCATTTAATAGGGCATGCTTAAACATAGCTTAGAAATTTATTATAGGCACTGAAGACTGATAGTAGGCTGATAGTGGTTCAAGGATATGTTGTGGAACATAGTGGTTGCCTAGTAGGTAGACCTTAACATTTCCACACTTCGACTATATAACTTTTCTACTCAAATAAAAGTGGTTTAGGTGCCTTCTTTTATTTGGGAAATCTCTAGCTGGTCATGCATTACAGTTGATAGCAGCCAGATTTATTTATATTTACAAATATTAATAAATCAAAAGTCTAATGTTTAATGTCTAATGTTGTGTTTATGTAAGGCGAAAAATCGCCATCGTTTTAAAAATACCGAAAACCTTAATTAAAGCAATAATGTAGTATGGATGGATTTTTTCAAAATATTGCTAACAGAATATAGTGTGGTGGTTTGAGGAATCGGTGTGGTTTTAAAATTATTGCAAACTTCAATGAAAGCAATCAAACTATTATGCCATCAAACAAATATGTATATAATTTTGGGTAATGAATGTTTTTATTCTGAATTCATTGTTAATGTAGTTTACACATTATAATCTACTGTATATTCTCCATATTCCATTCCATATTCTCCTAGTTGAGGAAGTTTTATTATGTATATTTAACAGAGTATTTTTTATTGAAATAAAATTGATGATTTAAACAGCATGTATGTGTTTTGTTTCTCTAATTATGGCTTATATTGTATTTTATAAGCATTATACATATGTATAATGCATTATATATGCATTACCGTGCAAATACCATTTCTGCGGTTAAGTTGAACAAAACCTATAGCCTTGTCACCGTAACTTTCTCGTGACATCCTACAAATAGTTTAATTATATTTAATAGAAATATTTTGTTTCTTATTTACATTTGAATTTACTCTAAAATGAAAGTATATAAAGCAGCTATTAGACTGGTGGTGACCTATGGGGCGCAGATAATAAATTTAATAAACTTGAAACAGGAAAAGTTACGAATATTCGAAAGAAAGAGAATAAAAAGAATATATAGCTTAAAGAAAATCGCAGAAGATGAATACAGAAGGTTAATGAACTATTTTGAAAGAAGACATAGTGAAGACCATAAAAGTCCAAAGACTCCGCTGGTTTGACCATATAAGAAGAATGGAAGACAACAAAGTAGTAAAGAAAATTGCAATGTGAAGACCAGATACTAACAAAAGAAGAGGGTGATCGAAAAGTAGGTGGGAGGATCAGGTGCGGGAAGACGTAAGGAAATTGGAAATACAAGCATGGTGGGAAAAGATACAAGACCGAGATGCGTGGCAGAAAATAACGGAAGAACCAAGGACAAACAATAGGATACAATAAGTCAAGAAGAGAGGAACGTGGACTAGACTAACTCACCACAAGAAATGAGTTTTTAGAGCTCAAAAGAATCGAGCGGCTACAATTCCCAATGGAATGTAAAGCCATGTAAAGATATATATATATATATATATATATATATATATATATATATATATATATATATATATATATATATATATATATATATATATATATATATATATAATTTTTTATTATTTTTTTATAAAACTCACATTGATGCTTTAGCACTTCGAACTTCAGCTGAATTGAATCGAATGTCATATTTGAGAAGATCTGTGACCATAAAAATATTCACAGCAGGTATATTCTCAAAATTAGCCATTATGAACCCTTTGTCACACATTACTGAACTAAATTAGTAACAAACAATATTTTATTTTGCACTTTATTATTATGACGTGACAAACATGGCAGCTAATCGCGACGTGTTCGTTGTCACGTGATTTTTTTTTATTTTATAAAATTTAATTCGTTCATAATTAATTATGATAAAGTTTTAAAATAAAATAAAAAAATCGATAATTATATTTTTTATTCAAAATTCTGCGTCCATTCTATTCTCTGGACCTGGCACTCCACGGGCTTATTTCTCTTTCCAAACCTAAAGAAATGGCTAGCAGGAAAGAAATTCATATCAAATGATGATATTATCAGTAAAACAGAGCTATTATACAGAGTTAGGCAGGCATAAAATAGTTGGAAAATGGTTGGGCAGAGATCGGATTGAAATAAAAATTGATTTTTGACAAAAAAAACAATATATAATTTACAAAGTATCTGACATTTCAGTCTAACCTCGTATTCATACTCGTGATGAAATAATACTACATACTGGATGATTTTGTCCGTACGGTGTATGTAGAACTGCATCCAAAATACCAGCAGTAGGACGACAATCCACTGTCTATACATGAAACAAATGTAATAAAATTCTCAACTAGGTGAATGGATGGTTCCCAAATTGGAGACCGACATCCAAAAATATGGCCCAATTTAATAAAAGAAATGACTCATTAATGCATCAAGAACACTTTACAAGGTAGAAGCTTTGCTTCGATGAAAATAAATAGGAAAAAAATGAAATAGATAACAGCGTGGAAAAGATAGACGCCTGAAAAGAAAAAAAAATGTTTCTGTAGGATGAAAATAGTGAAATATGTATTTTTCTACATGAAAGCTGACTGAATTATTTCTTTGTAAAAAATATATATATATTAAAATAAAAATAATCAAAGTAACATGCCATTTTCAATGCTTAAATATGGAAAATAATGTTATTAAAGTGATCTTGAATATTCTTTAAATTTTGTGTTAATTAGGTTTTCAAAATTATGTCAATCAAATGTGAGCCATCTTAAACGGAACCATAAGCAATGTTCAAGTTATCTGCTAGCTCTCTGATGGTTAATTTGCCGTTATTGACCACCATTTCTTTCACTTTATCGATGTTTTCGTCGGTTTTCTGAAGCGTTCGTGCCACTGATAAACGACTGTTTTCTTTTGAGTATACTTACCGAAACACTTTTCCAAGGTCCTCGCACCACTGAATCCGAACCAAAAGTTCGACACGTCTGTTGACTCGTGGAACTGAATAGCAAAAAATTGACTTGATTTAACCTTTTCAATTATTTGATCGTGAACATCATTACCCATTTCATTAATACGCTTCGATACTGTGTGATTTGAAAGTGGTATTGTTTTCAACTTTTTTGCTTCTTGACAATGGCAATGACAATTGGTAAAATAAGTTTTTCCGCAATCGTGTAAAGCTCAGACTCCTTGGCCACTCTTAATGCCATTAAATGAGATGCTTGAAGTGCTGCGGTCTCATCAGGACTTCATATGTTGATTTTTCAAGACGAGTAATTGACGCTCGAAAAATTGAAATGGTTTGTTTTGTAAAGACGGGAGTTTTGTTTTTGAATGCCGGCCTTATTTTGAAGCATTCATGTTTTCCGCAGACAGAACTTGATAACAAACAACGCAACTGCAACAACTGCAATGTGCAGCTGCATTTCGTTTTTTCACAAATTTGTCCATTTTAATTAGTATTATGAATTTATTCTTTTACCACACTGTTATTAATTTATGTAATACTGAGTGAGAGAAGAAATGCTAATATTTAATACTGGGCGAGAGAAGAAATAGTAGTACTTGTTTTCGTTAATAATTAACAATGAAAATCTTCGTCATGTCCCATTATTTTTAGTACCAAAGCGCAGAGCTTTTACGAACCCGCCTAAGCGCGCTCGGGACGAATGATCAATCCACCATGAGCTGACGGGTATCGCGAGGTCATTTTACAAGTGCGTGCAAGTGCAGAGCACATCTTCGAACTGATAAAAGTAATATATGAATAAGGGGTTACACAAGTCTTGTAGTTCGGTATCAGCGTAACGGCCCATTCCACACATACATCCGTCATTGACGATCCGTCATTTAATAGAAATACAAATAAATTATTCGTTTTTTTTTTACGATTCGTAAGCGTGTGAAGACGCTCGTAGGAGTTTATAAGCCATTTAAAGATATAAACGATTCTTCATAAATCACGGTACTGAAGAAAGGACGAATCGTTGCCGTGTTAAAGTATTGTAGTGTGGAGATCGTAACGTTTTTTGCTTAACTTTTTGGCTATTTAGTGTGTTGCGACACTAAAATGGTTGAGAAACGATGAGGTAGCCTATACTTGATGAAAATTCATTTTATATAAATGAATCAAGATTTATATCTAAATTTTCGCTATAATTTAAACTTGTATGTATTACAATTGTTTCCACACACTAATATTTTGTGTTGACATTTATAAATATTACTGCATACACAGTTTCAAGTTTCTCTCTTGTTTCGTCCAAGAATAATTCATTTTAATTTGAAGTGATGTTTACTCTTATTCAAAAATTAAGTATAAAGCAAAAGGGGTTTATAACCATAAGAAATTCATGATTCTATGACCTAGTTAATAGGTGATTTTTGCCCCTTCAAATCCAATGAAAATCTGGTTTGGAGATTTAAAATCCGGTAAATTTAGAATTATATATTTTTTTAAAACTGCTGAAATGCTGAGAAAATGTTGAACTACAGAAGGATTTTGTTAATATTTATAGAGTTCACAAATGACAGCCTCAGAAATATAAATGTCAATCATAGACTGTTGTGTTCAGTACACATTCAACTGACCATCGAAAGATACACAATTCAACAATTGGGCTCTAGAGCAGCTCGAAGGCGTTTGCCACTTTGGGGAGAAAATATTCTTTCCGACAAAGCGCACTTCCGGCTTAATGACTTTCTGTGCAAACATACGTATAACACGAGATTTGAACAGATGAAAATACTTTATCCTAAGAAAACCAATATTGGGGGGATTTGGGCTGAAGGAGTGGTAGGATCTTATTTCCTTGAAGACAATGATAGACATTATGTTACTATTAATGGTGAACGCTGTCACGAACGTTATCATAGGTTTATTTCATTATTACCCAATGGGCTAAAGGAATAGATGGGTTTTTGTTTCCATTATGAAGCAAGACTGCTTTTAAGCTGTGTTTCGACGAATCTCTGTAAATACGTGACTCGAAAGATACATGTTCCATATTAAGCTGGTTCATTAAACCAGCAATATCCCAACAAACACATAGCGATCCTTCCATTTTATAAAAACTTACAAATGTTACATTCTGTTTTCGATAAAGTAAAATACTTCTATTTTTATTTAGCAGGTTCCACTGTTGAAGTATGGAACCAAGAAGTTCAAATTTTTGTTTTGACAATCCCAGGTCACGTATCAAATCATTTAATTCATTCAGTTATTAAGTGAGGTTCACTGGTAGTTGTTAAAAATGTGGGGTCACAAGCGGTGTTCTCAGAAAGTTGTCCAAGTTTAAAAGTGTAATCGGTACCGGTAGTTCCTGGTTATGAGGAACTGGCCTAAGTGCGGAAGACAAATTTGGATAGTGAATGTTGTCCTTTTGCTTTTTTGAAATCGCGTCTGTTTTAGTGATACAAAAGTAGCAATTACTTACATGGTCAGAAGGTTCTTCCCACGCCATCGGAACAGCAATCGGCATACAATTTTTCTTGTGACTCACACAGCAAATAAATTTTACCTTGATCTCCAATTTGGCACTTAAAATATAAAAGATAGGTTTTTTGACTTCCTCGGATATTAGAGCTTGTAGCTTGTGATTTTAAAATAAATCATCCCCATATATTGAGACCTTGACGTAGTAAAGGGGTTTACTGTGTTACAAGATACAGAGCAGATGGAAATATCAGTTCAATATGAAGAAATTACCCACTATGTGCTTCAAACGGATGCTTCAACAGCACCAGAAGAAAAAGGTCTCAAACAAACAAAAATCTCCAGTGAAACCATTGATTTAATGAAGAGACGACGGACAATGAGAAATGCAGGGAGTCCTTTTGGCAGGATCGAGTACGTTGAGCTCTGCAAAACTATAAGAAAACGTATCAGAGAGGACACGCGCTGGTTCAACATGCAGGCAGCGCAAAAACCCTGGAAAAAAACAAAGGAATTAACAAGGCTAATGACACAGTGTGCAGGGCGCGAACGCAAATGGTAGAGGTTGTCAGAAAATGTTATTCCCATTTATATGAGGATCAGATCCAATCAAAGACAACAATACCCACGGAAGAACAAATCCAGATATCCTAGTGGAAGAAGTAACAACTGCTATAGAATCGATGAAACGACAAGGCTGCAGGAAAGGACAGTGTAACTGTCGAAATGCTAAAAGCTAGTGGTCGGACGTTACATAAAACACAGGAAAAATTATACTCAAAATACCTCAAAGAACAAAAAGCACCTAATTTATAGCAAAATGCAGAAGCGATCCTTTTACATAAAAAAAGAGCACAGGAAGATTTAAAGAACTACCGTCCAATAAGCCTCCTATCAGTAATGTACAACATTTTCACGAAGATAATATCTAAAAGAATATTAAAACAACTGAATGACGCACAACCAAGAGAACAAGCAGGAATCAGAAGTGGATTCAGTACAATGGATCACATCCAGGTTGTACAGCAGGCCATAGAAAGGCACAACGAATACACCATGCCACTGTGCTTGGCTTTTATCGGCTACGAAAAAGCATTTGACTCCATCTCAAAGCATGCAATAATGGATGCACTGTTTAGCCAAGGGGTAGATAAAGCATATGTAAACCTATTAGGATAGATATATGATGGAGCTGCAGCCACAATTCACCTTGATGATCTTGAAGTAAGAATTAATGTAGAACGAGGTGTACGGCAGGGTGACGCAATATCGCCTATTCTTTTCTCGGCTGGCCTTGAAGAAGTATTCCGCAAACTGGATTGGGAACAGGATGGTGTAAAGATCAATGGTGCAAATTTAAACCATCTTAGATGTACAGATGATATCGTTCTCCTTCCACAAGACCCAGAGGAGCTGCAAAGACGCATACAAGAACTGCAAAGGGCTGGCGAACCATTTGGCTTGAACATAAACCTGGAAAAGAGTCAGGTTATGTCCAATAACTTCGCTCAAGACAGAAGAATTTCAGTTTTAGAAAGGGATTTGGAGATTGTGGACAGCTTTGTATATCTTGGGCAAAAGTCTTCGATCAGTGGGCACGGAGGGGAATGGAAAGATGTATGCTTGGTATTACAAGACGAGACAGAAAGTCCTGCGCATGGATCAGGGAACAAACGAAAGTCTGTGACATCATTGGAAGAGTAAAGCGATTGAAATGCACATGGACAGGCCATATAGCGAAGCGAACAGGAACGACAGATGGACCAAGGTAATCCTGGAGAGAATACCGCTTGATCGGAAACATCCACGAAGAAGACCGAAAACACGATGGATTGATGACATTGTTAAGTATATTGGACCAGAATGGCAGAGGAAAGCCCAGGACCGTGAAAGTTGGAAACATGCTGAAGAGGCCTTCATCCTACAGTGAACCGACACAAGCTGATGATGTTTTAAAAACTACCTAAATAAGAACTAAAAAGATTCTCATCAATTTTAGAAAAATCATGTTGACCTGCGTTATGGTTAATCAAACATTTTGTTTTGGTGTAATTTGTTTTCATGGTATTTGTTACAGTTTGAGTTTGGCTGTTGTGCAGCTGTGTAAGTTTTATTATGGATAAATACACGCTAAAAGACCGAAGTGAAAATGTAATTTGCATTAAATAAAACAATTCAATTCAACGTGAATTTAGGTGAAAATATCCTAATCGAACGACGCCTTATAAAACGACAATTTATGGTTTATCAAGCAATTTCAAGAATTCGTAACAATTGGGGGTTTGAACAATTTTTTTTTTGTCATAAATGGAAAGCTCATATATGTTTTATAACAAAATTATATTTATTTTTATTTTTTTCCTTATAATTAAAAATGTATATCAAATTAAAAATAAATTTTTAAACATAATACCGTAGACGCGTCGACAGTTTCCGACAAAACCCGAACTTATGTGACCTCACAATGGTAACGAAGGCCAATATCGCCAATATCGGGTCGGCTCGGAACAATTCGGAAGTTACACCGAAATTTCCTTCCGCGTTCTTTCCGAAAAGATGTTCGGAAAGAATCGGAGGCTCGTACAAATAAAACAATTTATCGATCTTAGTCATTGTTCTATAGGTTTAACCTATATCTTTGACTGCATTTGTTGGTTTGCTAGCGATTTGAAAATATACTTGCTTATAATTGTTATTTATACTTTCGATGCTATTTTCAACATTATACTCATATATCTTTACAGAAGATATGGAGGCTCAAAGGTAAGTTCAGAATGAAATATTGAAATTAGATTAAGGTTCCTTTTGTTTTTTGCATTCGTTTTATAACATTTATTTTTATTATTTAGTTCATGTAGGGAAAACAAATTAACGTGCCAAATTTGTAAGAAAGAATATTCCTGCGTCTCCGCAAATAATCTACATGTAGCAACACAACTGAGGGTAGTAACAATGAGAAAGCCCTACAGGGTCGTCTATTTTGTAGGATACAAATAATAATATTCAAGAAAGTGCGACTTTGAAAGGTATTCGTATAGCCTGTACAAAACTAAAACCATGGCACGTCATCGATGACGCTATTGAAGAACAGCAGAAATACCACTACATAAATTAAATAATAAAATAATCAAATGGAATGTATTCAATTTCAAATTTGGTTGACAGCATATGCCATGTTGTCTAGTTTAAATTTTTTTGTGTTGATATTTATTGACACGTTTGGAGGTTATCCCATTTCTATCTGAAGGTTTAAATTTCATTTTTTACCTTACGATCGGAAACAGTTCTTTTAAGAACTACCACAGTGTTATAATTGTCAAAATCACACCTGTAAAATGCCAAATCATTTAAATAGTCATTGTCAAGAGCCTTAAGGTTGAGTATGTCCACTGTTAGTACTATTTCACAAAAAAATGAAAAACATTAAAATTTTAAAATCATCTAGAACGCGCAATTTTACTTAAAGGGTTACCAATACTGCAACTTTGGATACAAGTTCTATCTATATAAATGGTGTCATGACACCATTTATATCATGTATGAACACAGTACGTATTCGTAACCTAAGAATTAGAGAAAAAAAATTAATTGAGGTAGCCGATACTTGATGGAAATTCATTTTAAATAAATAAGTAATACAATTTTAAATATAATGAATAGACATTTTTAAATATTAATCTTTGCTTATTTAAATGCAGAAAAGACTGTTCTTAAACCCATATATAGTTTATACAAAGCTACTCACAGTTTAATTTTCATTTTTAGGACAGCATGTAACTTTCAATTCCTTACATAAGTAATTAAAAGAGAAACAACTGTTTGATGGATGTCGTATGCCATTGTGCAACATATTGAAAGAAGTGGGTTTTAAATGGAAAAAAGATGATCCAAGACGAGGGCTTAAGGAGCTTCCCAATGTTGCCCTAAAACTTATAGATTTTTGAGAGCTTATATGAAGAATAGAAAAATAGCTTTGAACAAGAAAAAAAGAATCAAGCTTACAGAAAATTAAATAATGAAATGGTATGACAGAGAGCATATACAGAGAAGTCGAAGAGTACAGAAATTTGTGTGCTAAGGGCCGGTTCTACAATGCAAGAATATACAAGGTATAGGCTATACTTAAAATAAAACTTGAAACGCCCGTTGTGTAGAAATTGCATTGTAGAACCGACCCTACAAGCTTTACTCATTCAAAAAAAATGAGTTAGGTGCCTTCTTTTATTTGGGAAATCTCTGTCTGGTTATGCATTATAGATAGTCAGCAGCTTGCACAAATTATTAAATTAAGAGTCTAATGTGGTGATTTGTAAAGCATGTAAGGCGAAAAATCGCCATCGTTTTAAAAATACTGAAAACCTTAATTAAAGCAATAATGTAGTATAGGTGGATTTTTTTTTGAAAATATTGTTAATAGAGTTTAGTGTGCTGGTTTGAAGAATCGGTGAGGTTTTAAAAGTATTGCAAACTTAATGAAAATAATGAAACTATTATAAAAATAAATATGTATACAATTTTGGGTAGTGACAGTTTTTATTCTGAATTTATTATTAATGTAGTTTACATATTATAATCGACTGTAATATATTATCCATATTATCCTCGTTAGGGAAAGTTGAATTATGTATATTTAACAGTGCATTGAAAAACATTGTTTCACTTCTTGAGGATAAAAATATATAATTAATTAAACCACCTTCGGTTAGTTCTGGTATAAAATTATCACTATCTAAGGTTTTAGAAGGTCAACGAATTGCTGCTCTACGTATTTATATAGAACGCGTAATTGGAAGAATAGGAGAGTTTGATTATCTCAGTTTACTCAGTTAAAATACCGAATTTAATACTCAAAAATGCAAGCAAAAAGCTGATTGCCTACCTAAGTTCACTTTTTAACTCTTGTCTAAAATTGGGATATTTTCCACAAACATGGAAGCACTCATACATTTTGCTTTTCCCAAAGCCAGGAAAAGATCACAAACTTATTTCAAGTTATAGGCCAATAAGCCTCCTATCTACAATGGCTAAACTCTTTAAAAAAATTATATACGACAGATTAAACCAAGCGATTGTCAACGAGAACATAATTCCAGCGTTCCAATTTGGTTTCAAACAAGGGCATTCTACGTGTCATCAACTTCAACGCTTAACAGAAACTATAGAAGAGGGGTTTGAGAACAAGGAGTACACTCTAACCATATTCTTAGATTTGGCCCAAGCCTTTGATAGTGTATGGCATGACGGACTAAAACATAAAATAACATCGGCTAAGATTCCAGAATATTTAAAAGCCATCCTTTTTTCATATATAAACGACAGATCCTTCCAAACATCCATACACAACGCAACATCAACTATTAGAAAAATTAAAACCGGCGTGCCACAGGGGAGTATACTTGGCCCAATTCTTTTTAACCTATATACACACGACATACCAGAAACAGAAGCCTCTCTTCTAATGTTTGCAGATGACACAGCTATTCTAATCAAGGAACAGAATCTTGAACTTGGGGTAACCAAACTTCAAGAAGCTACAAATACCATTGTAAAATGGCTCAATAAATGGAATTTAAAAATCAATACAGAAAAGTGCGCAGCAAAAATTTTTACTTTAAGGAGAATCAATAACCCTCCGATTATTCACATAAATCAACACCCAGTCGCTTGGAAAACAAACGAAGAATATGTTAAATATCTGGGTGTACACCTGGATACCAGATTAACGTGGAGAATACACAAAATCCGCAAACTTAACGAAGGGTATGCCAGACTCTCTCAACTCTACCCGCTTATCAATAGGAGATCCTCATTAAAAACAGAATGTACCTTATTGCTACACAAATCACTAATTCGGCCTTTAATCCTTTATGCATGCATTATCTGGGGCAACGCATCGCCTACCAATGTACATAAAATGCAGGTTCTTCAAAACAAAATATTACGAATAGCTGTGAATGCCGAATGGTACGTAACTAATCGACAACTGCACCAAGAACTCGGTCTACTAACTGTGTCAGAGTATATTAAAAAGCGAACGATCATCTTTCATCAGAGGCTAGAGCAATCTTCCAGCACTGAACATTATCTACTAGGACGCAGAAACATACATACAAGACTGAAGAGGAAACTACCTCAAGATATGTATTTAGAATAGATTTGTGATGTTAATGTTAAAACTTTCATTACAACACTGTCTTGTAGAACAATTGTAATTGTTGAGCAGACATTTCCATAAATAAAAAAAAATTATCTCAGTTATTAATCATAATATGTTGCCTTTTACAGACTATTGTTTTTATTGCTGTAGCATTAGTGATTTTACCATCACCTAAAATATCAATATTCGTTTAAAAAAATAAATAAGTAATTACGTTTAAAAAACAAACGTACTTAATGTTCTTTTTATAAGTTAACATCAAGTTATTAAAACTAAAATATAATTTAAAATCACAAATCTGTGACCATAAAAATATCAACAGTAGGTATATTATCAGAATTAGCCTTTATGAACCCTTTTAGAACTGAAGTAAATTAGTAACCAACAATATTTTATTTTGCACTTAACCAACAATAATTTTGACAGTATATATACTGGTAAAAACCATTCAATAGTGACATGAAAACATTTTAACATAATCACGTTACAAACATGACAGTCTTAGCGCGTTCGTAGAGACAACATTTTCTTTTTAATTTTATAAATTTTAATTCATTCATTAATATTTTTTAAAAAAGTTTTTTGCATCGATTATCACTATAATTTATGATAAAGTTTTCAAGTCCAAGAACAGTAGGCTCAAAATGTTGCACTTTTGGAGGAGTCTAGCGAGAGAAACATCAGTCCGACGACGTGCTTCGCAAATGGAAATGTCTCTACCCAGTTTACACGGAATTTTTCCCCATATATATATATATATATATATATATATATATATATATATATATATATATATATATATATATATATATATATATATATATAATATATATAATATATATATAAATATATATATAAATATATATATAAATATATATATAAATAAATATATATATATATATATATATATATATATATATATATATATATATATATATATATATAATAAATCTCTAAATACCAGGTGTCCCATTAAGGATGGATCGCGGCCGTATCTTGAAAACTATTTATCCCACAGCTTTGGGGAAAAAAATTGTACTAAAAATGATCATGAGAAATTCACCAAAAATATTTTTAAGCTTCTAAAACGACCGCAAGAGGGCGTGACGAGCTAAACATTTTTTAAAATCATTTTTTTGTGTATTTTCAAGTGTTAACCGAGTAAGAAAAAATCTCAGTTATAATTAGCAAACTGCCTCCTACAACTTTGTTTTATGACATTTTGTCGTAACTTCACGAATAAAGAAGTGGGGGGGGGGGGGGGGTTTGAAGTTTTGTTCAGTTTTTTCAAATGGAATGGTACAGCTTTTACTACATGGCAAGAAAGGTAATTTAAAGAGGAATCGTTCAGTGAAAACCCGAAATCGATATATCTGACATGTCAAGAGATATTTCGATTTTTCTGAAAAAAATCAGTTAGTTTTAATTTTTACCGTAATATTAAGTTAAAAATTGGTCTTAATATTTAGGTCGCAACCGCAACAATTTTATTTAAAAAATAAAATTATCTATTCAGTATCAATCATCATAAATGTTCTAATCGTGACCTTGATAATATTTTCTAATTTAATTACATAAGCAGAAAAAATGCCTTTCCCCAATAGTTGCATTTTCTCTTTTGTGATGCTTGCAATACTACTTGATAGAATATTGAAATCAGTCATTAATAAATATACCTACTCTTTCTTTTAAACTAAATGAATGGATGAATGAAATTATGCGTTTTCGGGTTTCCACATAAACGTATGCAATCCTTAAGTACATTACACAAAGAGTGTAAGAAGGGAACCAAGGAAACAAACAAAAACAGTCAAATTAACTTGTCAGTTTTGAAATGCATTACATTTTCAACATTGCATTTATTGATTATTAATAATTATTATAATAATATCTAACAATGTCTTTTACGAATAACGAGGCCCATGACATGTTGGCCGTGTATTTGCAATGTTTTGAAAATGCATGTATTGCAAAGCGGCAATATGCTAGTCAATATCCCGAAATAAGGCATTATTCGAAGGTGTTTACACGTCTAGCAAGACGCTTACGAGAAACAGGAATTGTGCATCCAGATCCAGTCCGCACCAGGTTACGTTCGATTCGTAATGGAGATAATGTAAATGTTCTGGCTTATGTTGAAACCAACCCCCATTTAAGTATCAGAAAAATATCTGAAGATTTAGGTGTTAGCAAGACATCCGTTCATCGAATCTTAAGAGATAACAAGCTGCATCCCTATCATGTTGTCTTACACCAAGCCCTTTTGGATAACGATTTCGACAGACGGTTGGGCTATTGTCACTGGTTAAAAAATATGTTAGTGGAAATAAACAATTCTTAAAACGCATACTATGGACTGATGAAGCTACTTTTAGCAGTGATGGAGGCGTTAACTTATATAATATGCACTTCTGGGCAGTTGCTAATCCACACTGGATGTTAGAAATCAACTACCAAAATAGATGGAGTGTGAACGTATGGTGTGGTGTTTTGGGAGTCAAAATTATTGGTCCCTTTATTTTTAATGGACATTTGAATAGAGAAACATATTTAAATTTTTTACAAAATGGACTGCCAGAACTAATGGAAGATGTTTCGTTGGAAACAAGAAGACAAATGTGGTACCAGCATGATGGATGCCCTGCCCACTTCTCGCAGGTGGTTCGAAACTTCTTGGATGCTTCGTTTCCAAATCATTGGATAGGACGGGGTAGTTTATTTTCGTGGCCGGCGCGCTCACCGGATTTGACAGTCCTCGAATTTTACTTGTGGGGAAGACTAAAAGACTTTGTTTTTCAAACTCGTCCTACCGCACGAGAAAACATGATTGAAATAATTCAAAATTCAATAACCAGCATTTCAAGAGCGGGAATTGAAGCTGCCGTTTTTAGTACACGTCGAAAAATAAATCTTTGCATTTCTAAGGATGGAAGGCATTTTGAACATTTAGAAAGGCGTTAAAGTTCAGATTCTGTTAATTATTAGACTGTTGTGCTGTTAATTTTATTTGACAGTTGTTATTATTATTATCTTCGTTGTTGGCCCGTTGGCCTTTAAACACGCTCCAAATTGATATGGCACGAAGAATTTGGACTAGTCCTAAGCCTGGGTAAAGTGTGAAGGAAGGCAAACATTAGGTTAATTTTTTTTTTAACTTAAGGCAGGTAGTAGTGAAATAATAACTGATTTTTTCAGAAAAATCGAAATATCTCTTGACATGTCAGAGATATCGATTTCGGGTTTTCACTGGATGACTCCTCTTTAAATTACCTTCTAGCCATGTAATAAAAGCTGTACCATTCCAAAACTGGGTGAAAAAACTGAACAAAACTTCAAAAAATCTATTGTTGAATGTAACGCCACCTCGCGGTTTCATTTAAAAACTAAATAATTTATCTCCCAGATTATCTGATTGTCCCAGCAATTGCCTTTTAAATGAATCCCAATTGAGGAAAATCGGTTTAGGCAAACGGACATTAGACGACTTTTTATCTAAATAGATAAAACTCCTCCCCACTTCTTTATTCGCGAAGTTTCGACAAAATATCATAAAACAAAGTTGTAGGAGACAGTTTGCTAATTATAAATGAGAATTTTTCTTACTCGGTTAACACTTGAAAATACACAAAAAAAAAAATTTTTTAAATGTTTAGCTCGTCACGCCCTCTTGCGGTCGTTTTAGAAGCTTAAAAATATTTTTGGTGAATTTCTCATGATCAGTTTTAGTACAATTTTTTTCCCCCAAAGCTGTGGGATAAATAGTTTTCAAAATACGGCCGCGATCCATCCTTAATGGGACACCTGGTATATATATATATATATATATATATATATATATATATATATATATATATATATATATATTTCTAAATCATTCCGGGTGTCCATCCGTTGATCTTGTGAAGAGTCACGACGTTTCGCCAAAATCGCATTTTATCATTTTATCGCATCAGCTTCGACTGAAGAGTCCAACTGATCTACCATCCGTGAAAGTATTAGATGTAATATTAGAGAATATTATATATATATATATATATATATATATATATATATATATATATATATATATATATATATATATATATATATATATATATATCTGGTTTCTTTTAAAAGTTATAAAAAAATATTGCCTCACCCTATTTGAAATACACAACAAATATCGAGACATTTAATATTTTCAAACATCACATAACGGGCAGTACAATTTTTGCTTACCAACGTTTATTGTTTTTGTTTCTTTAAAAAAACCGTTAAATTTGGGAACTAATGATTTATTCAAATTATGCACCATGATTAGCCGCACATTTTCCCATCTCTCTCTCAATTTGTGGATCCTCTCCCTAAAAAATGGTTTGAGGTGCTCCAGTCCTTTTTGGACATCTCCGCAATTGTTGAAGTGTTTCATGGAAATTGCGTGAAACATCGATGAAAACAAGTGGTAATCGAAATGGACCAAGTCTGCTGAGTACGGCGGGTGGGGCCAGGAGTTGGCATGCAGACGAACACAAATGGTTCGGCAACCAACATTTAACCTCTCTGTCATTTTTATTCAGTTTGCATATCGTTTTCTCCCAACAATGCTTGTAATTAGGCATCTTCAATATTTTTCGGTTTGCGGTCTTTCAAATAGAAATCACCACTTTTGAATCTAAGCCAATTTCCACAAGCCCTATTTGGATCGAAACTCCACATTTCCCACACAAAAAATATGACGTTAAATCGAAATCGTTTAAACAATGGCGTTTTGAAAGGCATCAAATTAAAGTATATAAGAATGTTTCATTATTCAATTTCAATTCCAACAAGACATATATGAGCAAAAATTTTGTGTTCACCAAAATCTATATATGACCAAAAAAACTGTGTTTACATGATACTGTGAATTTTTAACACTTCAAGTGATAACTAAATTATATAATATAAATATTTATAAAATTCAATATTGCTTAATTTAAATGTTTGTTTAAAACACTAATCAAATTATCACTTAAAAAGTAAGCACTGTCCAATTAGACATAATCAAAATCTATTAAACTAATGTAGTAAGTCGCCCAACTACTACTATAGTTAACGTATGTGGTATGAAATATATAATTTATTCTTGAGCACATTTTTACTTTATAATTTTAAAGATAAATATAATTCTTTTTTAGTCAGAAACCTTATTGACAAACTATTGATATTTTCAATATTTCAATCCAAAGATTAAAGTGTCAATCGTAAGTTTTTAATATAAAACAAAAATAAGCCAATAATAGGTGAATATTGATGATGGACATGACTAGGTTAACTCCTCAGGGTATTTAATTTCATTGAATATAAAACAAAATATATTTAACATAAAACTTAGTAAAAATATAAGTACAGTCATCATAAAAAAAAATGTAAAAAGAAATAACTGATTTAGACATCACTTAAACATTAATCAATTCTCTGCTATTTCAGCATCTATACCATTTCCATTTACCCCATAAATTAATTAGAAGAATAACCATCATATTTACAAAAACAGTAGAATTTGCAGGTAAATATTGTGTCTAGTTGCTGGTTTCATATATATTATCATTCATATATATTATATATTCATATATAAAATTGTTAAAAAATGTATAAAACAATATCAACTATTGAGGTACGTGAAGTATAAGAGATTGTATGATATGTAAAGTCTTATTGCGAACATAATAATTACTGAGGCAACAGGAATTTCCCATAGTAATTACATTTGGTAGAGTTTAATCCCTAAATTAATGAGTAACGATAACCCTTTACATCAATTTTTTCAGAAAGGTTTATGACTATTTGATATATCCACAAATAAGGCTAATGGCTGTATCTGTATCTAAGTGTAAATATGCATTTATAGACATTATTACTGAGGTCAAACTTAAAAACTAAACATGTAAAGTAAAACTTTTCAATTAAACCCTGACCTTTGCCTTTCAAATACATGACAATTGTGTTTTTTGTCTGTTTATATCGGTCTAGTGGGCTCTCATTTGCATATAAATATTTTTGAAACCTCTTATTATAAAAATCAACAAGGAAAAGATAAAGAATGTTGTCTATTATCAGATACACCTATATACAGCTAAATTAAATAATAAAAAAAGTTAATTCATATGTAATTATTACTTTATCCCTTTAATTGCAATTAATGATTTAGGGTCTCAAATATGATATACTTCCTTATTAAAACGCCCATTTACGTTATTGTTTTGGAGGTTAATACAGGATTAGCAATTATACTCACGGTGTAGTACGACAAGAGACCGGAATTATCATCCAAAACAAACCACCGGTACTGCCACCCTTTCATCACATTAGTCCACTTGCTTAGCGAGCCCTCCATCACTGCCATTTTTTTTTAAATAAACACCACTAATTATAACATTAAATTAGCAACTTCTAAAGTGACATACTGCCGCATTACGTCGTTTGTTTAATGATGTTTAAATGTCACTGTCAAAAAACCGATATTCAAATCTGTTAAAGTATGAACCTGAAAAACAATCTGCCCGGCAATATGCATCTCGCTCATATTTTAAAGAAAGGAATAGAGTAGATGATGTATCATCTACTCTATTCCTTTCACAATAAATACACTGTAGTGTATTTATTGTGTCTTTACTGTGTATTACTGGTTATCTATATACTAGATCATTTAATGTGCTATTTTACAAAGTACACTAAAATGAAAACGGAATGGTACTTTGTACGGGATTATAGAGGATATATTCCAAGGTTACAAAATAA
This sequence comes from Cosmopolites sordidus, assembly GCA_031761425.1. Taxonomy (NCBI): domain Eukaryota; kingdom Metazoa; phylum Arthropoda; class Insecta; order Coleoptera; family Curculionidae; genus Cosmopolites; species Cosmopolites sordidus. The sequence goes on from JARFXV010002278.1 coordinate 132,397, forward strand.
ACAGAAAAAATATATAATAAAACCAATTTAAAGAGATTTTTTTAACAAGGCTGTAGCCATAAAAAAATATAGGGGGATTTGTTGGTTCGAAATTTCACATTCACCTGATCAACCGACATTTGAATGTATAGTACATAATTATGTTTCGGTTTTTAATTTTTTTTATTTTTTTGTTAATTAAAAAATAAAACATTTTCGTAATAATATCAACTTGAATGACCTTTTCACTCTCATACCAACTAAAATTGGGGGGAGTTAAACTTGGGGATTCCCTATTAGTTTTGGGAATTTGGGATTCCCTATTAGTTTCCCCCTTTGGTTTAATAATTTATAATTGAATTTTAAAAAAGTTTTTAGAACAAATATATAATATTTCTAACAATATTTCAGCCCATAAAAACAATACAGAAACATTTTTTTCTCTAATGAATAAATTAATTTGAATGAATGAAAAGTCATCATTCAGTGACCTATTATCATGCTTATGGGATTATGATCAGTTAAAACTGAAACCAAATTGCTGCATCTAAATGTTCCTAATTGTGTAAATTTGATTCAGAATATATTTGTGTTTTATTCAAGCATGCATTTTTGCAACTAGTTGCAGAACAAATTGAAAATCTGCATATACATAACGGGCAGACCATATACATAACAGGCAGATAACATTCAATTAGGTATTTGTTCTATTTTTTTAGCTTAAAGTGCTATCGAGGCGATAAATGGTGTGATAATTATGGACTTAAGCCATTTGCTTTTGCTGATGATCAAGTTTTGCAATTGACATTTTCATTCAACATTTTCATCTAAGTATAATTTATTAGTTGATGATATTACCATTGGATGAGTTGAATATGATGAGTAAAATCTTTATGAATTTTTTTATAGTAATTTAAATTTTAATTGCTGTTGTCTAACAAACACAAGTGAGGCAATATATTACAATCAATAAAGACCACTAAATATCGAAAGTTATATAATACTAAACAAACGCGAATGATCTTGATTATTTCTGCAATTTAATATTTATCTTTCTATTTTGTTTAATGGTAGGGTAGAAGAGTGATTATGTAATCTAAATGTATACCATTTTTATGTATTTACTGCATATTTATCGCATCGTATATTTAAGAAATTCAAATCATAAATAAAACATTTGATAATAATATAATGAACTTTTAATTGCTAAATTATGTTTTCTCAGGAAACCATTCTCAGCACCTTCGCCATTATAGTATAAACTGAATAAATAACGAGATAAAAAAATATAATGTGGAATACATCATTAGATTCATTTAGTAATTTTTGTATATATCATGATGGTAGTATGTAATAATAACATTATCGACAAATTTCACTTACATTTGTTATAAAAGAGGGAGGGTTTGGGGCGCCGCCGCTCCAGCTCCAGCATTTATCACAATAAACAATTATTCAGAGCAAAACTCCATATTTTATTTTCGTTCAGTTTCTTTTCTGTAACTAATTTTCCTGGGTCACTTCATGTATAGGGTTTCAATAGCACGAAAAATATAGAGGAGGAAGGGAAAAGTAAAAAAAAATCTTTAGCAGCACTATTTTCTTTTACGCCCTCCCACTTTAAAACCCCACGAGCCGCCACTGATAAAAATTAAATAATTTTTGAGTGGATTCATTATCGTGTACTCAAAAACTGCAATGTTTGGCCGGCTGTATGCGATGTGGTGTAGTACTGCTTTAAATAATATACCACAATACACCAGCTATAATAAAAAAGTGAAATGTAATTCTTTATTTACATATGAACAGATTTTTTGATATTTTTTGAGTTTTAGATCGTGGCAAAAAACTCAAATAAAGAAAAAAAAATATGAACACGCCACAATCATTCAGACAACACCTGGATATCCTGATGGAATGGTTGGTTGCCTAGAAGATCAAGGTGAACATCACTAAGACATAGGCTATATATATATCTCACAGCGAATGGGTAAACCCGGTCGCCAACTGGAAAATGAAGACGAAAATGTGACATGGCAGGATACTGCAAAGTATCTTCGTCATCACATTCGACAAGAAGATGTCAAGGAATCAACATGTGAAGAATGCATGAATTAATGCCGTGATTGTAACGAAGATAGCTTACCCACTAATTTTCAGAGCAAGCAAATTAGACGTGCAGCTAAAAATATCAATGATCAGATTATTAGTGAGAAGCTTTATGATATATCGATCGATCGCGTGGGGTTACGCGGCAAAATCCTACATCAAGCAATTAGAAAGCTATGACAATAAACTGGTGAGATAGGCTCTAGATGCCCAATTGTACATCTCTAATGTACAGGTATCAAGAGAGATAATGTTGACTCCCATTAGGCAGTGCATACAAGAAAAGGCAGATAAAGCCTTCCTGAAGATTACTGACCACCCAAATCATGAGCTGCATAGGTTAATAGAGTATCGTCCAAAAGACATCGCAGCTTTGGGTAGCAGAAGGCACAGAAGATCGAAACTTCAACTTTTGGAGGATTAGGTCGAATCATGTCCAACGAGGAAACCCGACTGCTCTTCCGACGTAGGAATTCACCACATGGGACTCCGTGTCTTGTGTATGAAAAAAGAAAGGAAAGTGTACAGTGAGTTAGAGTGTTTTATTTTTAGGAATGGTTAACACGGTAGATGAAAACGGAAGTGTCTTTTAAATAGCGCCAAAGTACCTTAAGTGCGGTCGGTAAATGAGATAGTCAAATAATATATTAAGATTTCACCCTCTCTGGCACTTGTCCCCTGAAAAGGGCACGAACGGGAACGCTGTTATACCAGATGAGATAATTGGCAGTCGAACTGAAGGAACGAAGAATCGAAGCGAATGTTACGATTATGGATGCAAAAATGCGGAGGAGAATACAAACTTTGTACGACAGAAGTATATAGAATGACCTACAAGGGCGATAGGACAAGAATGCGAGTGACTAGTAAGATATGCCAAACATATATGCATGAAGAAACGACGAAAAAAAGCAAACGACAAACAGGAGACAAGAAAATTTTACTATACAATTAAGCTTTTACGCTTGAGTCTTCAAGAACTCGTATCGCGACTCATTAACTAACGTGAATAACATACTCGAGTATTGGAAGACGTATTTTAAAAATCTGTTAAACGGAATCATCAGAGATTCGGAATTTGCAAAAATAAAAAAGTTGCTGGGATAGAAAACATACCTTTATAATTGCTGAAGCTTGGAGGTAAAGACGTCAAGATGTAAATATTCAAGCCATTCATCAATTAATAATCAACCTCAGAAATAACAGCAGATACCTGAAGAGTATATGCCGTATTTGAAGGTAATATGCTCGATTCAAAAGAGAGGAGATAAACTGAAATTCGAAAATTATGGTATTATTCCTTTGCACAATTTATTAAGAAAACAACATTACATTGAAACATTTCAAATGGAAGAAGATTTACGACTTTGGAATAGATTTGCAATAATCTAGTTTAATACAATCGAAAATATCATTAACAGAGACCTATGATGATATAAAGGTGGATGCCAAGAGTCCGTCTAGAAATAAATATAAACAAAACAAGGGTGATGAAGACAAAACAAAGGTGAATAATCGAAGAAGAGAAAAACGGTGATTATCAATTTTGCTGCTACTGAAACTGTTAATGAATTTACTTATTTGGGAAGTTAATTAGATGTAAATAATAACGTATCAGCTGGAATCGGAAATTATATTATGAAGAATAACAAAACTATTCAGACTCTATAATTTGTCCTAAGATCTAAACTTACACAAAACAACACGAAATTCAAGATCAATAAAATACATATTTTGGCAGTAGTCACTGCCAAACTGGCTGCGAGACATGGACCCTCATAAAAAGACAAAAGAGACACTTGCAGTATATGAAAAAAGAGTATTAGAAACATTTTTGGTTTGGTGTCGTTAATGGAAATTCGAACTATAACTTCGAACTTAAGCAATTATACAAATATCTGGATATTGTAGACTATGTATGGGCTCAGTGATTTAAATGTATAAGATACAGGATGTAAATGTCAGAAAGCTGAATACCGAAGGGAATCATGGAGGGACGAATAGTGGGTAACAGAAAGAGAGGTAGGGCAATGGCTCGGTGGCAGAATAATGTAAGAAGGGATGCTAAAGCACAAAAAACTACTGCACATCAAAAACTGGCAAAGAACTGCAGATAGATTAGATATAAATTAAAATCATTTTAAATATTGATATATTTTTATTACAAAAATATAATATTACACTGTACATATCATAATCACACAATGCTATATCTAGTACCAATAATATGTCGTGCTCACATAGACTTTTAAATCATGTTTTAAAAATTTATGTAAGCTGTCGTAAAGAAGAATGGCGCTATTCGAAAATCACATAAAATAGCCAAAAAAAAAAACGCAAGGAAAGAACATCATCAAAATATATATTTGGAAATTGGAATATCAACCAATAAATATAAAAATTTTCTTACAGGTTTCAATTATAATTTTTCTTTATTTAATTCTATTTCCAAATTATATATTTTTAAAATATTAGTCACAACGATAACTACATTTTAGATAATGGCATATTAAAACGTGTATTTTTCTATATACAATTGAAATTTTTAAACAACGTTTATTCAAATTTTAATGCTTCAGCTGGACATAGATTTCATCTCATTTTGCCGGAGATTTGGGTGCGTCTGAAAA